>VWYK01063496.1:11909-24407 GCA_013399775.1 Semnornis frantzii | reverse complement strand
CTTGCCCTGCTGGCCATGCTAATCTTGAGAATGTTTTGGTTTCTCCACTGGAAGAAGAAGATGTGTAAGGATATTTGTCACATGCCAAACACCGACCCTGTTTCTTTTCTCTTGGCAGCTTCTGTATCAGAGCACGGGGTTCAGAATCACCAGCAAATTGAGAAGCACAAAGCTTGAAGATGTCAGGCCGAAGTGGGAAGAAGAAGATGTCCAAGCTGTCCCGCTCCAGCCGGGCAGGAGTTATCTTCCCTGTGGGGAGAATGATGCGCTACCTAAAGAAAGGCACCTACAAGTACCGGATAGGGGTCGGAGCTCCAGTTTACATGGCAGCCGTCATAGAGTATCTAGCAGGTAAACCAAGAAGCTGCTGCAAGTGCTGGTCACAGGCAGAAGTCAGGCGTTTCCGTGGGATGGGCTGTGGATGTGTTCAGCACTCCTGAAAATCAGGCTCTGCGAGTGCAGGGTTCGATGAAATTCACTTGAAATGCTAAGGCCGTCAAAGGAGAACCTGATGAGGTTCTACAAGGATGTGTAGAGTCCTGTGCATGGGCAGGAATAGCTCCCTGCATCAGTACAGGCTAGGGGCTGACCTGGTGGAAAGCAGCTCCATGGAGAAGGATCTTGGAGTTCTGGCTGGCAATAAGTTATCCGTGGGACAGCAACGTGTCCTTGTGGTCAAGAAGGCTAATGGGATCCTGGGGTGCATTAAAATGGCTGTGTCCAGCAGGTCAAGGGAGGTTCTCCTCCCCCTCTACCCTGTCCTAGTGAGACCACATCTGGAGTATTGTGTCCAGTTCTGGGCTCCCCAGTTCAAGAAAGACAGGGAAGAGAGATTCCAGCAGAGGCTACAAGAATGATTAAGGGACTGGAACATGTCTGATGAAGAAAGGCTGAGAGATCTGGGGCAGTTTAGTCTGTAGAAAAGCAGACTGAGAGGGGATCTTATTAGCATTTACAAACATCTCAGGAGTGGATGTCAAGAAGAAAGGGTCAGTCTCTCATCACTGGTGCCCTGTGATAGGACAAGGGGTAAGACACAAACTGCAACACAGAAATTCAACCTCAACATGAGAAAAAACTTCTTTACTGTGAGAGTAATGGAGCCTTGGAGCAGACAGCCCAGAGAGATTGTAGAGTCTCCTTCTCTAGAGACTTTCAAATTCTACCTGGATGTGTTTCATGTGTAACCTGCCCCAGGTGATCCTGCTTCTCCAAGGAGGTCAGACTGGATGATCTCCAGAGGTCCCTTCCAACTCCTACCATTCTGTGGAGATTTTCTTTGGAGACACCATTCTTGGGCACCAGCTGGAAGAATTATTTTTTTGCTTCACAGAGTGAGGAGTTACATCTAGGTATTTTCTGTCCAAGAGCAAGCTGATATGAATTAGCCTTTTGGAGCACACCTGGATGTGAATAACAGGAGAGAAAAAAGCAACCTCACTTTGTACATCTGTTGTGTTTTCTTTAAGTGAAGAAGCTGTTTTGCTGGGTGCATTTATTCTTGCAGAACAGTGACAAAGTGTTATGGAATATGGAGGTTGTTCATTTGTATTTTAAAAATCATTTTGGCTTGCCTAAATGCCTTTAAAAATGTTTCAGGGTTTAAGTCTTCCCACACACCCTGAGTTTTCTCTTCCCTTCCTTTCTGAAACTGACCTCAGAGGAAGGGGCAGGTGTCACATGGTGCTACAATGTACTGTGCTGTATTGCAGTAATTCACACTGTCCTACCAACATATCTTTTTGGTTTCTCATTTAATTGTGGAAAATAGCACTTTAGCAAATTGTTACCACTCCTGGTGCAGAGAGGATTCTGGTTCAGGGTACTTAGGTATTACAGATCAAGACTGAGGTGCATTAGAGAATCTGTGAGGAGGCACAGGCCTGTGTAGAGTGAGCTTAGTGGGTTGTGTTTCAGGAGCATAGTTTGCTGTCAGAGTGGCATGGAAGAAGTTTGCCTGGAACCTGGTTGTCCATATAACAGCACAGCAGTCTTTGCATATACCATGCTGTCTTTTTCACACATGAAAACCTGTTCTTGCTACCAGACATTGAAAGCACTCTTTCCTTTCAAAGGTGTAGAGAAAATCTGAAACAGTGATCATTTTACTGTTGAGACATTTCTGATCATATTATGGAAACTTCCACATTTGTGCTAATTGATTATAGGATGAGAATGGTTTGTTGGGTTTTTTTTTTTCCTGAGGCTACTTCTGGAGTTGGAGTGAAAAGGTAATTGCTGATGTGGAAGCAATGCAAAGAAATTGTTTAAGCTTGCTTTTATCTTCAGTGCCAGCTCCTTCAAGAGATAGTGCAGGAAAGCAGATGGTTTCAAAACAAAACAAAGCACCACTGAAAAGCAGACTCAAAATCCAGGCTGGTGAACATCTTGCCCACTTGTTTGATTATTTTACTTATTTATTGTTCACTTTGTAAGAACAAAGACATTTACATTAATATCATTTAATCATAAAGATCAATTCTCCATGTGATTTTGGAGCTCTTTCCCTTCATTGAGGACATGCTCATACTCATATTTGCACAATCCAGTTTCATACATTAAAAGTGAAATTTTGCAACTACAAAAATCTCTTGATGGTGGGGGCTGGGGAAATTGTGCTGTACCAGGAAGGTCTGTGGCCTGCAGAACTTGTTTAGCTGTCTGCAGCATGGAGTGCTGCACAGCAGGGATGCTTCAGAAGGCTGCAGAGAGTTAGAAGGAAAAGCGAGGAGAGAGGATTGCAGCTTTTGTAGTTCCCCTGCTACCACAGAGATTTTTCAACCTTGTTTTTGTTGGTATGCCTCTGTGTGCTTTCTAGAGGAGGCTCAGGGCCTCTTCAGGAATGTAATGAATAGAAATTTCTCAGGAACATGATAAATAGAAGTTTCTCTGTAGGAAGATGTGTTTGCTTTACTTTATCATCGATTACAAATCACTTACAAGACATCTGCAGACCTCTGGATGTCTTGAGTATTGCAAGATGAAAACCACATTGCATGGGGTTTGGCAGTAGCACAAGTTAGTGTTGTTATACTTGCATAGGTTGTATATAGTTATTATAACTGAATAATGTACTTCTTAAGGCCTCTGCTGACCTTCAGGCTGAGAAGGAATACCTTTTCCTTTTCCCTCTCCACAGCAATCCATAGCATTCAAAGGGATTTCTAGGATAAACATTTGGAGATGCTTGTTCTGAGCCGTGGCAATTATTACAAGGTGTAGTAATAAACTGTCAACAGCACATCTGGTTATTTGCAGCACTTTGGTAGTGCAACCTGAGTTATGGTCATCTTTTTAGAACCTACAGTGCAGCACTGTTTGGCTATTACCTGACCTAGAACAGTGTATGTCTTGGCTCTGCTTCTGGCTAGTAAGTGAAATTTAATTTCAATCATTAATCTGGTAAAGGCAGAGTATGTGTGGGCCTACACTTCGCTTTGGGGAAGAAAAAAAAAAAAAAAAAAGACACTGTTGTCAACCAGGCAAGAAAATTGCTAGATGTGTAGGCTGAGAGCCCACATAAATTGTAAGGGAATGTTATTTTAAGCTGTGTGGTTCAGCAGAGAGAGAGATCCCCCCCTCTCATTCCAACCCTGTATACATTGTAATAGGATGGAGTAATGTTTCTGAGCAAGCAGCTCTTGCTTGTTAGTTGTGGTCTCTCCAGCCAAAGTTTCTGTGCTCTATGCAGAGTTTTGTTTGAAGGGTTTAAAAGGTGGACAGTTCAGCTGAAAACTGCTGATCTGGTTGTTTCTAATGTGTACATGTAAACATAGTCTCTGGTTTTGGGAAGCCTATGGAAACAACATGTGGTTTTCCAAGGCTGTTACCAACTAGTAGTTTCCTAACAGCAGCTGATACTTGCAGATTTCTCTCATGGACTTGCAATTGTGAATGGTGGCTGCTCAGGCTGAAAGCCTGCATACAGGGAGCTACTTCAGGCTCAGTCTGGGAGGGAGGGAGTCTGGTTCTTGAACTGTTTTGCAGAAGCAGGTTGAACCATGGGGTTTTTTTATGTTAAGTTAAAACATTCATGAGAATTTCTCCTCTAAACAGGCAGGGTGGTTCTCTCAGCACCAGAGCTGAGAGTTAATGCTTTACAGAAGGGGAAGGGTGGTCTCTGCCATCTCAGAGAAATTTGCTCTCTTTGGCCAAGCTGTAACTTTGAAAGAACCCAAATTGTTCATGCTCAGCTGAGGCTTCTTAGATTTAACAGCTAAAACCTTCAAAGACTTGGTCTTCAGTGAGCATCCTCCAGCAGCTCTCAGCTTCCAGTGCTGCTCTGCCCGTGATGGAGCATGCCTCCACTTCTCAGCTATGACAAATGACAGGACTGCTCTTGGGCCATGCCATGCAGTGGCTTAGCATTACTCTGCCTGTGGCTACAAGTGCTCAGAAGGACTTTCCCTCTCATTGCTGTCCCCAACTGCTCCTGGTCACTGCAGTGAGCGGGCAGTGGACTTTCTGTGGTTGTAGCAGTACCAGCCAGCAGTGGGGAGGAACCTCTTGTGTGAAGGCAGAACCAATGCAAGGTGCACAGAGGCAAGTGGCAAGAGGTCTGGGACTGGAACTGAGCCAAGAAGTCCATGAATAGGAGTTGAAGGAAAGGGTAATCCTATTTGCCAGCAGTGAGGTGGAAAGGGCAGGCAGGAATTAACTGGATAAGCAGACTGAAAGGCTGGGAACAGGTTCCATGTTAGTCAGAGAAGGAGACTGAACAAACTTAACATTTGAGGGAAGCTAATGGTTATGGAGAAAGGATGTTGATGTTAGAGCCAGGGATGGATCTGTCTAGGGGGGAGAGCTGAACTGAGGACCAGTGGGGAAGTGAAAAGCAGGAGTGTCTGAAAATCTTGCCAGGAAGATGGAATAATATGGCATAGGCCAAGGTCTGGAGGGAGATGCAGCTTCTGGTGAACCTAGAAAGAAAGGTTGAGCCTCAGTATTGCTGCAGTGGAGAAGAAACAGATGCTATCCAGGGAAGGCAACTGAGATAGAAGAAGTCTGAGGAAGGAAGAATGGCTATGGAGCTAGGGAAGCAAGTAATGGCTGGGATAGAGGCAGAGTGGATGAGGCCAGGGGTGGAACAGGACCAGAGCTGTCTAACTGCATTCAGCCAGGGCCTAGCATGGACCAGCGAGTCTCCTGTGAGCTGTCAGCCAGCTGATGGCCTGTGCTTGTGAGGCCCTAAAGCACTGAGCCTCTCGACTAGCATCATCTGTGTGGTGCATACACATCTTGAGCAACCTTGTTCCCAGTTGCCAGATAGTTCAGAGTGCCTTTTGGCTGTGGTACATGTTCTCTCTCACAAGCTACTAGACCTTTGTGCTTTCCCTTTGTGTGCAGGATTGATCGTGGCTGCACACTTCAGCTGTTCTCAGTGCTGAGCCTGTGCTTTGGCTTATCGGCCTCGTTGTTAAAACACCAGCAACCACCACAGGGTATCTCAAGAAGAGGTACTTTTACCTCAGCTGATTAGCTGATGTGAAGGTCTCCTTGATGTTCTGTGGGTGTTTTTTTTGTTTTTGTTGTTCGTTTTTTTTTTCAATCTGTCTGTGCTGTTTTATATCTTAGGCTTGAAAATCATGTTGCAAAACTGCAGCTTAATTCCTATCCAGAAGGTTGTGTTTGCTGGAACAGTGTTGGGCTCCACTTGCTTCAGACTTAAAACCCCATGAGGAATTTGCCTCAGTCCCATTGGATTTATGGACTTTGCAACAGACGCATGCCAGGCTGTGCTCTGAGTGTGCACAGGGATGACTGCAGTCATCATCATCTGGACCATAGGCTGTGTGTGTCTCATAATGCACCTTCTCAGTATGTAGGCAAAGAGTACAGGTGCCTCTTGATAAGGAAGCAGAAGATATGTGAATGGTGTGCTGGTCAGAGGAATTTATAGAAGATGTCAGTGGAAAGTCATCTTCTCTAACTTAGGGCAGAACACAACACCAGGAAATAACTCCTCCTTCAAAGAACAGCAACTGGAATACTCTTCTGTCTGTTGTGCTCATTGTCTGTCAAGATACAAAGTGAGCAGGTACTTTTCCACTGGCAAATGGAGGACCAAGGACTCCACTATCTGCTGCATCTTTTCAGAGCAAAGGTATTACTGGTAGATTTGTATGTGGTAGTGTAACAGCAACTGTCAAACCTTATCCTAAAGGAGAAGTGGAAAACAAGATAACCTGCTTGGAATGTCTCCATCTTTGCTATCAGTAGTCCTCATATATCTTTCTTATCAGTTCAGCTGAGCACATCACATAAGCAGGCTGAGCTCAGCTGGACAAATAGCTTTGACCTGGCTACAATGCTTGTAGTTCCTAGACAGTCCAAATCTGCTGATCCATTAGCTAAAGAAACCTCTTTTTTCCTGTATGTCACAGGATGAGAGGATGTAACCCCACTGGAGTCATAGCTTGACTGCTGCTTGTGCTGTTTGGAAGACAGATATGTTTTTCCCTGGTCCCAAGTGCTTATCAAAGAGGAGAAAAGGCTTCTTTAAAAGTACTGGATATTGTGTAAAACCAGTGGATAGTTCTGACCATTAGCTGACCACATTTTATGTCTGTCTGAGGCCAAGGTGACTTGTGCGGTGCATTAATGTGGTAGTTTGCTTGTAGCCATCTGTGCTGAAGATCTCTGAATCTGAGGCTATGCTTCCAATGTGGAGGCATCTTGTGTGCATTTTGAATCTTGATAGAAGTAAGAGTGTTTCAGATTTCACTTTAATTCTTAGCGCTGAGAGGATATGAAGGAAAACCAACTCATGCCTGAGAATCTCGGCATGTCTTGACTTCAAGAGTGCTTGTTATAGTGTAGGGCTTTATGACAAGACCTGTGTTCTCAGACTAGTCTCCTTCAAGTTTAGGTGACCTCAGCTGTCAAGATGTTTCTACATAAAGCAGTTTCTTTAGGGATCTGTGCTTATCAGCAGAGGATGTGATAAGTGAAGCCTCCGGGTATGATGTTGCATTTTGCAAGTGCCATTTTGTATTCGTGGCTGCCTCCAGCATTAGAAAAATATGAAGCTAGGCAACAGCTAGAGGGAGGTAAGGCAATTATCTACCTATATAAATAACTGGCATCCTTTGATAAGTTATTGATATGCATAAACATCATCTCTACCTTGGATTCCCTTCTTCCTGGTGTCCTGTGGTAGATGAAAAGTGGCTGGCGTTTGAGTGTTCTGCGTTTTTTGCTCTTGACATTAGGCAGAGGACATTTGAGTGCACCATCAGGATGCTGCTGGCCAAAGGACCCAGAACCTGGGGGAGTGGGGTGAGCACACAGGTAGCAGGATGTGCCTGTTGTTGGCACATCTGAAAGAGCTTCAGTTACCACACAGGTAAGTATGTGTTGGTTTTGTTTTCCTCCTGATGCAACTTTTCTCTGCTGTCAGCACCCACTGGAGAAATCTGGGTCTCTCTTCTTGCTCTCTGCTGGTCTGCACAATGGATGGTGATCTGTTCCTACTCTCTGCTGCTGCATTAGCTCCACTGGCAGTGGTCTTGCAGTTGGGTCTGAAACATCCAGCTCTGCAGCCTCCACGGGGGACAAATATAGCTGAGTTATGCAGGATCTCTTTTCAATCTCCTTGTTTAAAGTCCAAGGCTTCCAAGTTAGGAAATTCCAGAGCTGAGATTGCTGGCCCAGCTTTTAATGTAGGCCCAGTGTGGTGTGGTATTATTTCTGATTGTCTGATCACACACTGCTTTTTCCTCGTGGCAGTGGTCTAGTGATCACAACCAGGACTCTCTTATTTCCTAACATCTAAGTGCTTGTCTTCACAACTTTGATAGCCTTCCTTGGGAGGGTGCATGAATAGTTGTGAACATTTTCAGCAGTCACTAGCTGTTTCTGAAACAATTCACTGTGAGTAAGCACAAAACTCTAAACAATGGCTTTTCCATCTCCAGCATTAAGTATGTGTGCTGCACAGTAGTGAAAAGTGGATGACAAGTATGCACTTTTGTTATTTTAACTGAGTGAAATTGAAAACTTGTATTTTTCCCATGAGCTTAAACCTCTTGTTGAAATCCTTTGGATTTTAGCCAGAGAGCATCATGGAGATTTCCACTCCATTTATTTCCCTTTTTTTTTTTCATGAAGGTTCTTCTTTTTTATAATGGTTACAGTTCTTTGTTTACTTGAATAAAAAGGACATCATTAATCTTCAAGGGCTGCAGCACCTCTGCTGTGAGGACAGGCTGATAGAGATGGAGTTGTTCACCCTGAAGAAGGCTCTAAGGAGACCTTCTGGTGGTCTTTCAGTACTTAAAGGGGCCTATGAGAAAGCTGGGGACAGACTTTTTAGCAGAGCTTGTTGTGACAGGAGAAGGGGCGATGGTGTGAAACTACAAGAGGGAGATTCAGACTTAGATAGAAGGACCAAACTTCTAACACTGAGGGTGGTTAAACACTATCCCAGCTTGGCCAGAGGGGTGGTAGGAACCATTCTAGGTCAGGTTGTGTGGGGCTGTGAGCAACCTGCTCTAGTTGCAGATGTCCCTGCTGACTCCAGGGGGGTTGGACTAGGCAGCCTTTAAAGGTCTCTTCCAACCCCACCCATGCTACAGGGATTTGAGGATGATGATTAATAGGATATTGATGGACTGTAATTTTCTTACCCTTATTACTGACAGATGAAAATACAAGAACAGAAAAACTGAGGACAAGGACACTGGAAAGTTTCAAATAAGCAAGATGCGAATATGATCTTTATGATTATCTGGAGCAAAACATTCCTTTCTCTTTCTTTCTCAGTGCTTTAGTAGAGTTCTTACATGAAAAAATAACTTCTGAATAGAGGCCAAACTGGGAGTTAATGAATTATGTTGATTACTGCAGTTAAATAAACTCAGAAAGATGTGTCTGTGTTTCCTGTCTAACAACTAGGAAAAGCTCAGTAGCTTTAGTCACACTGTAAATGTTACTGCAAATTTAGAGAAACTACTTTTGAAGTAACCTCCTGTTCCTGGAGATGTAGGAGGAGCTTTCTACCAAGAGTTCATGCATTGAAGCTCTCACATTGTCTCTGCTTGCATCTAAGTCAAACCTTTCATCTCTTGTTCTTAAATGAAGCTTCTCACAGATTTTCAGTGCCCTTTAATGCCAAATTGCAGCATTGCCTGGCTAGTTTGCTGGCTTTCAAAGTATCTCTTTAAATGCACCTCAGTCTTTGTCTTACCTGGTCCTAAGAATCCTTGCTGTTTTGTCAGAATTGTCTGTGCTAGGTTTGGGGTTTCAGTGCATGCTTTGCTGTTTTACTGTTTTAGGGTCACTGCCTAATTTGGAACTGCTGATGAGTATTTTCATAGGGTGATTCTTGATTTTTGGAAAGAATTCCAGTGTGAGACTTGTAAAAGAAGTTACCTGAATCAAGCTTAGTGTATTTTCTGCTACCTATCCTTTAGGGCACTAGGAAGGACAAATAATGGCACATAAATTTACAAAGTGTTCATTAAGTGTGGTTTGGTTTCTGCTTTTCTGTAGCAAAGGCCATTTAAATTGGGAAACCTCCCCCTGAGAAGGTAAATGGCTACTAAGAAAGAATGTCAACTGTGTATACAGGGTGTACAAAAGCTGCATTTTTGCTACTCATTTTTCTCTCAATGTGTTTGCAGCTGAAATTCTAGAATTAGCAGGAAATGCAGCTCGAGACAACAAGAAAGGAAGAATTGCCCCCAGACACATCCTCCTGGCAGTTGCAAATGATGAGGAACTGAATCAGGTACCTGTTTTACATTGCAGTGCTGTAGCATCAATGAAGCTGCTATCACAGAAGGTTAGAAACAGCTTAGTCTGACATGTGGATGAGCACACAATTATTAGAGCAGAAGAAGACAAGGTTGTGCCCACTTGCATAAAAGCAAACAAGAAAAAATGGTTCTGAGGTATCTCATCATAAATCTTCTGGATAGAAATTTTGCTTCTTTTGTAGCCTGTGAGTTCTGGTGAAGTAGGTAAATCTGATGCTCAATATTTTCTTCAGGGCCATCCAATGCTTAAAGCACATGTGCCATATGGAGGAAATGTGTTTTCTATTATGCTGTCTGTGAGGCCCCTCCCGGGTAGGGATCTGGCTCACTCCCTGCTATTGCTGCCTCCAGGGCTTCTCCCCCCTCTGCCTGGCCAAGTCCTGTTAGCACCCAGACTGTGGTTTGCAGTGCTGTGACTCTGAAGATCACTGGTGGGATCACTTCTGCCAAACTTGTTGAGTGAGAAGACAGATCACAGCATGGGCTGTGAATTGCAGCATTTAGGGGTGCTGGAAAGGTTCAGTCAGCATGAGAGGATCTCTTCTTAGTTGGCCCTGTGTGAAGGTGTATGACATCATTCACACTTTGAAAGATTCCTGCATTTCATTTGACTGCTTTAAATAATGAAATCGTGGTGCCCATGAAGTCAACTAGCTCTGTTTCCAGTCAGGGAGACTGAACAGTCAAAACAGAGGCCAGGAGGGGAGGGAACTAAAACTACCAGTCCATCCATGAAGGTGATCACTGGCATGTGAACTGGGGACAGTTCTGGGGCTTTCAGCACAAGGGCATGGAACTGTTGGAGAGGGTCCAGAGGAGAACAATGAAGATGATCAGAGGGCTGGAGCAACTCACCTATGGGGATGGGCTGAGGAACTTGGGGCTGTTCAGCCTGAAGAAGAGGAGGCTCCAGGGAGACCTTATATCAGCCTTCCAGTACCTGAAGGGGGCTACAAGGAGAGCTGAAGAGAGACTTTTCACAAGGGCTTGTACTGACAGGACATGGGGCAATGGCTTTGACCTGGGAGATTGAGACTGGATATTAGGAAGAAACTTTTGACAGTGAGAGTGGTGAGACACTGGAAAAGGGTGTCCAGGAAGGTCATGGGTGCCAGTTTGGATGAAGCCTTGAGCAACCTGATTTAGTGAAAGGTGTCCCTGCCCATGGAAGGGGGGTTGGAACTAGATGATCTTCAAGGTCCTTTCCAACCCAAACCATTCTATGAATCTATGAATTTGCTCCCCATGTTCAAAGGCCTCATGTATCATGGCCTATTCCTATTGTTATTTCTGCAAAGCAGGTTCTTGGGAATCATGCTTTCTTTCACCATTTCTCTGCTAAAGGGATCTGCAACCAGTCCTTTGAGCAAGGCTGGGGTGCAACCATTTTTGTAAGTATCCTGCAGGCACTTACCTCCTCTTACCCTCATTCAGTGCTTGTGAGTCACCAGGAACAAGTAAGCAGAAGGACCAGCAGGGGAAGAGAGATCATCCAGTGCTGGAGTTCTCCAGTATGTGCTGGGTGACCTCACTGTCACCTACTAGATTTCCTGTTATTGTGGATTGTCTCCCTGATAGTTTTTTAGTGTTTTTTGGGTTTTGGTGTTTTGTTTTGTTTTTTTTTTTCCTTTCATGGTAAAGACTCAGTGCTTTAGGAGGTGTAGACTTCACTTGGGTGTGTGTAGTGTAGTCAGCAAAAGCAGATGGAGTGCATGCTAAGAGAACCTGTAATGTGCTGCTCCTTTACACTGCTGCTTCTCCATACAGTTGCTAAAAGGTGTGACTATTGCAAGTGGAGGTGTCCTGCCCAGAATCCAGCCAGAGCTTCTAGCCAAGAAACGGGGTGCCAAAGGCAAATCTGAGACTATCCTTTCCCCTGCTCCTGAGAAGAAGGGAAGGAAATCCGTGGTGAACAAAAAGAGTGGGAAGAAAGCAAAGTCCACCAAGGCTCGGACACCCAAAAAGGTAAGCATGGAACACATGTGGGATTCTAGAGGCCTATCAAAACGAACTAAGATTATTAGGAGGAATAAATTAGTGCTTCTGCATTGTTTAGAACTGGAAATGGGGGGTAGGAGTTTGATATAGGCACTCCAAGATTTTGATTTTCCTCTGAACTTTAGACATAGAGGCAAACCCAGTACTTTAAAGCAGTTTCCATAACAAAAGCCTTTTAAAGCTTCAAAGGGAACTTTCCAGATTTCCATGTCACTCTTTGCCATACTTTTTTGCTGTGTAAAATCTCTTTATCTCCACATCAACTGTGTGACAGTGAACTCAGGCCTTGAAAAGAAGGAAAAAGGTGTTTTAAACTATTTTCTGGTTGACTGATGTTACATCTTCAGCCTTGTACAATTACTATCCAAAGAACTTGTTCTGACATGGAACATAAACATTTTGGCAAGCTCTTTGCTTTATGTGTTCTTAAGTGTGCTCTTGTTAATGGCATTTAAGAGTGGCAAGAAGAATAAATGCATCTGAACTTGCCCACTGCACCTTCCTTTGTAGTTGCCCATCTGAACTTGCCCACTGCACCTTCCTTTGTAGTTGCCCATCTGAACTTGCCCACTGCACCTTCCTTTACAGTTGCCCATCTGAACTTGCCCACTGCACCTTCCTTTATAGTTGCCCACCTGAACTTGCCCACTGCACCTTCCCTTATAGTTGCCCACCTGAACTTGACCACTACACCTTCCCTTATAGTTGCCCACCTGAACTTGACCACTACACCTTCCCTTAT
>VWYK01063495.1:22304-33335 GCA_013399775.1 Semnornis frantzii | reverse complement strand
GGCTCGGGCCCCTCCGTGGCTGTAAGAGGGAGGGGCCCCTCCGTGGTCGCGAGGCTCGGGACCCTCCGTGGTCGCCAGGCTCGGGACCCCCCGTGGCTGTAAGGGGGATGGGACCCTCCATGGTCGCGAGGCTCGGGACCCTCCGTGCCTGCCGGCCCCCCCGCGTTGTGGGAGCCATCTCCCAGTTGTTTTTCGGAGGTGAAATGAGTGCTGCCGAGGTGGAAACGCTGTTGACAGCCAGGCTGTGGTCTCTGGCTTAAGGAGTCAGATGTGACACCTCTTCCAGTAGCTTTAAATGTATGGCCTGGGAAACGTAGTCCTTGGGCTCATAAATCAGGCTCCTAATGATGCTCAGAGGCGAAGTGAGCTCGGCGGAGCCGAGCAGCGCTCAGCCACCCGCACCGCAAGCAGCCTGCCTCTCCCCTCCCCTTCACACGGGGCTGCATGCTCCAGGTTTCCTCTGGCACTTGTTCCGTCTGGGAACAGACCTGCAGGTGTCCCTGGACGTGGTGCAAGCCCTGCCCCACACCTGGTGTCCGTGGAAGGCTTCCCTGTGCTGCTAGGTACCTTCTGCTGTCTTCTCCTGCCCTGAACTTCTTCCTCTCCCTCCGAGATTCACACTGAGTTGTTGAGAGATGGTTGACTTGATGATCTTAAGGTTATTTTCCCAACCTAAATGTTCCTAGAAGTCTGTGAAAATGCCTCTCCAACTGTTCCCCAAAGGAGCAGAAGGGTCGGGGGCTTAGAGACAGGTTGTCCTCAAGCTCCTACGAGGAGCAGCTGAGGGAGCTGGGGATGTGCAGCCTGCAGAAGAGGAGGCTCAGGGCAGAGCTCTTTGCTGTCTACAGCTGGGGTTGGGCTCTTCTGCCAGGCACCCAGGGTCAGAACAAGAGGGCACAGCCTCAAGCTGTGCCAGGGCAGGTTCAGGCTGGGTGTTAGGCAGAAGTTCTTCCCAGCAAGAGTGATTGGCATTGGAATGGGCTGCCTGGGGAGGCGGTGGAGTGCCCATCCCTGGAGGTGTTGAAAAGGAGACTGCATGAGGCACTTAGTGCCATGGGTTAGTTAATTAGAAGGTGTTGGGTGTTAGGTTGGACTCAATGATCTCAGAGGCCTTTTCCAACCTGGTTAAAAAACCCAAACAAACAGAAAACCTGAGGTCTCAGGTGAGGAGAGTAGAGAGGGAGAACCACTTCCCTCTCTGCCACCCCAGAGCACAGGATGGCTGTGCAAGGACCTCTGTCACAGTGAAGATTTGCCTCCTGTAAGAACCCCTCTCAGAGATCCACTTCTCTCTGGACATGAGAAGGGTTAGGTGCTAGGTTGGACTCGATGATCCTAGAGGTCTTTTCCAACCTGGATTCTGCAATTCCTTGCCTGTCAGCTTGCTGAATTTATTTCAGAGCTTCCTTAGGCAAGAAAAAGGCTCGAGACTGAAGGAAGGAAAAATCCACCCTCAGCAGGTAAAGAGTGCCATTCCCTGCTTTTCTGCCAGTCCCAGCCTGCAGCTGAGGTGGGGGAAGATGCTGGCCCCTGATCAGTCACAGAGGAGAATGTGCAAGGGTCAGGAGTGAGCCACCCTCATGGCTCAGGGGACGCAGTGGTGCTCACCCCTGTCTTGCAGACAGCTCTGGCTGGGTGCTTAGGTACCACCTTTTGTCTGGGGAAGGGATGGAGGGAGAGGGTCAGCAGCTTCCCTGTAGGTCTCTGTTTGTCAAATATGTGACCTTCCCTCCCAAGGTGCCCTAAGAGCCTGGGGGAGACCTCTCTGTTCTGCTGCCCTGAGCCTCACGAGGTGGCACAAGCCCTTAGGGCTGGCAGGGCCACTTGCAGCAACACCCCCAGCAACCAGGGCTTTGCTCACTCTGTTAATGAGCACTTGAGGAGGTGACTCCCCACCGACCTACTCAGGTGGCATTTAACCCTTTGCGTGCTGCTGCTGCTCTGCAGGGCTAAATGATGGCAGGAGAGGAGCCACAGGGGTTAAAGCCAGCCACAGTTATGGGTCTCTCGTTGCTTTATTCTTCACTCATCTGTAAAAAGCCAGTCTGGGGTCAGCAGTCTTCATCACACGAGGATTAAAATGCTCCAGCAAGTTCATAGCAGGGATGGTGTCAGTGCCCTGCTGCTCAGCTCCCTGATTTTCCCATCCCAGTGCTGTAGGGAGCTCCTGGCAGAGAGAGGTTTGGTGCTGGGTCTCTGGAGGTGCAAACACCTTCGGAATGCGCTGCCTCTGGGAGACAGGAGAGCATTTTCCTTGGCACATCAGTGCCTCTGAGCCTGCAGATCTGGTGCCCTCTGTTCTCTCCTCCAAAAGGCAGATTTTGAAAGAAAATAAAGCAGGCATCTGCATTTCAGCCTGCTGCTAAATGTCAGGGCACAGTCCCAGAGGGAGAATGTTCTCCAGAGCATCTAAGGCACAAGAGGGGAACACTCAGATGATTTGGGAGCTGAAGTTACGGAGCACGAGTGTAGACATGGAGAACCAGGGTCCCATCAGGAGTCAATGAGGTGTAGCTCCCCGAGCCATGAGAGGGCTGTAGAAAGCCAGGCCCAGCTTGGGGAGCTTCCCCTGAGAGCTGGCTAAACTCATTGCATGCTCTCCTCTAGATGGTTTTCTGTCAGCTAGAGCAGTTTGATTGGAAACTGTTCCCAAGTGGATGGCAGGGGTGGGCACGGAGGGCTGCCTGCTTTGCCTCCTGCAGCCCCTGCCAGGATTGAAATATGGGGAGAGGAGGAGGAGCTGAGGCTGTGATCCTTGGAGCCAGGCTTAAAAGTGCTTCCCACTAGAGGGGCTTTGAGGAGCTCAGGGTAAGGGGAGCTGAACCTTTCCTTCTATCTCGTTTTGCTTGTGGCTGCTGCATTGGAGCAGTCGCTGCTGCATTGGAGCAGTCTCTGCTGCAAGGCTTTCATGCTGGGCAGAGACATCTGTCCTCTGCCTGCTCCCCCCCATCCATCTCGACCCTCAAGTTGTGGGATACTCTGGGAAACGCTCAGAGGCAGGATCCTCAGCCGGCAGCAGTCGCCGCCGAGCCCTGCCAGGCTCTACCTTTTGTCCAGCTCCGCAGGATAGGCGCTCGCACCCCACGGGCCAAGCGCGAAGGGTCCGAGCGAGGCTGCCCAGCAGCCCCCTCCCAGGGCTCCCTCGCTCCCCCTAGCGCGTTCCCGGCCCCCGCTAAACAGATGGTGCCGATTTTTTTTTTTTTTTGCGGGGCGAGGGGGGGGGAATGAGATGGAGAAAACAAAGCCCAGAGCGATGGGAGGCTGCAGCCTGGCTCCCAAACACAGCCCGAGGAGTGACATCTGTGGGGACAGGGTGTGGGTAGCGTGCCCAGCCCCGTGCCGCGCCGCCACTTACGCTGCCCCTACTCACTGTGCTTCCTCCTCTGGTCTTTATTTTCTTTTATTTTATTTTCCTTTATTTTATTTTATTTGGTGTTTTTTTTCCTTTTAAATTTTTTTTTCTTTTTTCTCTTTTANTTCTTTTCTTTTTTCTTTTCTTTTTTCTTTTCTTTTTTCTTTTCTTTTTTCTTTTCTTTTTTCTTTTCTTTTTTCTTTTCTTTTTTCTTTTCTTTTTTCTTTTCTTTTTTCTTTTCTTTTTTCTTTTCTTTTTTCTTTTCTTTTTTCTTTTCTTTTTTCTTTTCTTTTTTCTTTTCTTTTTTCTTTTCTTTTTTCTTTTCTTTTTTCTTTTCTTTTTTCTTTTCTTTTTTCTTTTCTTTTTTCTTTTCTTTTTTCTTTTCTTTTTTCTTTTCTTTTTTCTTTTCTTTTTTCTTTTCTTTTTTCTTTTCTTTTTTCTTTTCTTTTTTCTTTTCTTTTTTCTTTTCTTTTTTCTTTTCTTTTTTCTTTTCTTTTTTCTTTTCTTTTTTCTTTTCTTTTTTCTTTTCTTTTTTCTTTTCTTTTTTCTTTTCTTTTTTCTTTTCTTTTTTCTTTTCTTTTTTCTTTTCTTTTTTCTTTTCTTTTTTCTTTTCTTTTTTCTTTTCTTTTTTCTTTTCTTTTTTCTTTTCTTTTTTCTTTTCTTTTTTCTTTTCTTTTTTCTTTTCTTTTTTCTTTTCTTTTTTCTTTTCTTTTTTCTTTTCTTTTTTCTTTTCTTTTTTCTTTTCTTTTTTCTTTTCTTTTTTCTTTTCTTTTTTCTTTTCTTTTCCCCAGATAAACCCGGGGGACCGTTTGCAGGGATGCCGGTGAAGCCAGAGAGCTGCCACCGCTGCCACCCCACCTCTGCCCAGCGCAGGACCAAAGCCTGACTGGAAGCTGGCATGTCGCCCCTGCTCAGCTCCGTGATGCCCAGCCCTGCCTGCCCTACGCCTGGCCTTGCCTTCCAGCCCTGATACAGCCTCCTTCCCCGGGGCTGCCTGTCGGGAGAGAGGTGGCAGCGAGCATGCTGCAGGGAGGCAGCCTGCAGCCCGCGCCCGGAGCAGCCTTGCGGTGAAGTCTCTCGAAGCCAAAGAGTTGTCCCTGCCTCGTCCCGGCGCGGAGGAGCATCTCGGCGGGCGGATTTCTCGGCGCTGACTGAGTGCCGAGGTCCCGGTCCGCAGGCTGTAAGAGGAGGGCTGCCATGGAAGAGAATGTGTTCAGTGTGCAGCAGATCCAGCCCAACGTCATCTCGGTGAGGCTCTTCAAGCGCAAGGTGGGCGGCCTCGGCTTCCTGGTGAAGGAGCGTGTCAGCAAGCCTCCCGTCATCATCTCAGACCTGATCCGGGGAGGGGCTGCCGAGCAGAGTGGCCTCATCCAGGCCGGGGACATCATTTTAGCCGTCAATGGCAGGCCCCTGGTGGACATGAGCTATGAGACGGCGCTGGAGATCCTGAGAAGCATCGCCTCCGAGACTTACGTGGTGCTCATCCTGCGGGGCCCCGAGGGCTTCACCACTCACCTGGAGACGACTTTTGCAGGCGACGGGAAGCCCCAAACCGTCCGTGTCACCAGACCCCTCTGCCCAGCTCCCAAGGCGGTCGACTTGTCCAACCCGAGCCCGCAGGGCAAAGAGCAGCCCCTGCCGCCGGCGGACCGCACTATGGGCTCGCTGTGGACGAGAGAGATCAGGAGGGAGGTGGAGCCCATGGTCCACATCAATGGTGTCGTGACTGGCAGCAAAGGGCAGGACGCTGGGAAGGGGAAGGAGGGTGCCAGTGGTCGCCCTTGCCTCAACGGTGGCGTGGAAGACAATGAACTGCTCAAAGAAATTGAGCCTGTCCTGGATCTCCTGAAGAGCAGCAGTAAGGACAGCGAGGGAGATGCACCCTCCAAGGTAGAGACAAGAGATATAGAAGTCCAGGTGGACTGGTAGGTCCCTAAATACATTCTTTTTTTCCTACCTTTGCTGAAATGTGCTGGGCTTGGCTACCCAACGTGGTTGGTGTAGGTGTTGGTGAGCAGCTCTGCAGAAGCTGCTGCTGTCTGCCCTACTGAGGTGGAGAGGGAGAGGAGGGGATGCAAATAAAAGGGGGAAGCAGGTGGGGAGGGCACAAAGAAAGTAAGGAAAACTTGGGAGTAGATGGTGGAGGAAGGGGAGGAAGAATGAAATGTGGGAAACTGGGGAGGCAGAGTAAGGTCCTGTGGGAAGCTGAGCTCTGGGTGGGTCACAGGCTGGGTTTGTTTCTCTTCCACATTCTTGACCTCATTTGTTTGAAGTCCAACCCAAATCCCATGCCTCAGTTTCCCAACCTGCCAGATGAGACTCATGGTGTTGTCTGTCCTTGCTCTGCTGCTTTGAATCTCTCCCCTTGAAATCTGCTATTGATTAACTGCCAGGGAGGGAGAAGGAAGGGCAGGGAGGCAGAGGACGGAGAAAGGAGTTTCAAAACCCTTTGTGGTTTGGGGATTTCGAGGCTGACTTGAGGAGAGGAGAGGAGAACCCCAATTTGGCTCCAGCTGAAGCCAAGGGGACTGCTGTGCAAGGGTAGTGGGGCCTGCCTTGGGTGCTCTTTTTTTCTCCCTGCTTGTAGGGAGAAAGGGGAGAAATGTTAGAAATGCTTTCTGTCTAGAGCTCATGCATGGCCTTCCCGTGCTGAAAGGCATCAATGGAGCTGCCTATGTGTCCCCTTTGCTCTTTCTAGACCAAGCAAAGCCTTTCAGTGTGTGCATGCATGTATAACAACACAGGAATGCTTGTCCCTTGGCCTCTTGAGGAGGGTGAAGTCCCATCCTGTGGGTGGAAGCAGGGAGGGGACTTTAGACAAGGGCTTGTAGTGTTAGGATGAGAAAGAAAGGATTGAAGCTTGAGGAGGGCAGATTGAGGCTGGAGAGTAGGAAGAAATCCTTTGCAGTGAGGGTGGTGAGACCCTGGCACAGGTTGAGGGTGGTGAGACCCTGGCACAGGTTGCCCAGGGAGGTTGTGGAGCACAGAAGCACCCAACGTGATCTTTGATCACGTTGGGTGCTTCTGTGCTCCACAACCTCCCTGAAGGTCTTCTGTGCTCCACAACCTCCCTGAAGGTCTTCTGTGCTCCACAACCTCCCTGGAGGCATTCAGGACCAGGCTGGACATCACAAGTGGAGCTCCTCAGGGGTCTGTTTTGGATCTTTGATCACATTCTGTGCTTCTGTGCTCCACAACCTCCCTGCAGCTGTTCAAGGACAGATTGGATGAAGCTTTGAGCTACCTGATCCAGTGGGAGCTGTCCCTGTCCATGGCAGAGGAGCTGGAACTGGATGATCTTTGAGGTCCCTTCCAACCCAACCCACTCTGTGAATCTGTGAATCCCTGCTAGCTACTCCTGCCAGGGGCCAAGTGCATTTCTCACCATGCAGACCCTCACTCTGACACCAAAGCAGCTCCCTCCAGCCCTTCCTCCTTGCAAAAAAATGTTATTAGTTGCTGGGTTTTGTTTTGTTTTGTTTTGTGTGTGTGGTCCCAGCTCTCTCATCTCCTGCCTATTTATTAACAAGGAAGGGTTGCCTTTTCCTGGTGCCTCTCCCCAAGTCCCCAAGCACATTTTAACAGCATCGAGTGCTGCAGCAGGTTGTGGCTCCCTCAGTTATTGCCCAGCTGTTGAAGCTGGGGAGGGTTTGCTGCAGCTGATGGGCTTGGTTCAGTGACAGAGTAATTCCAGCTCCCCTTGCTGCCTTAAGGAGGAGGGGGAAAAAAAACATGTAGTCTTGTTATTTACCAGAAACAAGGGAGGAAAGGTTTTCTTTGGAGGAGTTTTGGTCCCTGAGGTAGGTTCAGAGCCCGGGCTGAGCTCCCAATCCCTCCCAGCACAACCCCCACACCCACACCCTGTGTTTTCCATCTCCTTTTCATTTTGTTTCCACTCTGTTGTTGTTTCTGCTCTCCCAAATTATGCATCTGTGCCGTGGAGAACACTGCAAAGCCCAAAGCCCATTAGGGGTGGTCATGCCCAGTCAGAGAGAAGAAAATCTGCTCAGCTTGGTGCTTGCAGCAAGTGGCAGAGGTCTGGGGGAGAGCACTGGGACAGGGCATGCACCTGAGGGCATCCTGCCCCCAGATCTCATCACATTTGGCTGGTTTCAGAAATTCCCTGAGCCCAGCACTCCCACCCTGGAGAGCTGAGGGCTACCTGCATGTCCAGCACCAACCCATCCCTGGCTTTAAGCATCCAAAGAACTGAGACCTTGAAAAGGTCCAGCAAAATGTGGTTTAAAATCCCTTTTGCCCCTCTGCTGCTGCAGTGGAGCTGGGGAGGGGGTCACAGCCTGGTGAGCCTCAGCAGACACAACCCCAAGTAGTGATACAAGGCACAGCCACAGCATTCAAACCCTGTGCCCCACTCTCCCCAGCCTAGCAGCCACAGGGTCCCCAAGGAACTTCTTCTCTAGCTGGGAGGGGGTGGAGGGCTGAAAAAAATGTTCTCTTTTTTTTTTTGTCCTTTGAGAGTGCCTTCTACTCAGAGAAATTAAACTGAGACACTTTGAATTCACTTCAACTGAAGGACCTCAAACCAGCAAGAACATGAACAAAGAGAGTACTTCACCCAAACTCCACTCACTCTCCTTTTCAATACCCTGTAAAGGGAGAAAAAAAAATATTAATCTGTGATCTATGTATCTTGGGACTGAAAAATCCACTTTCCAGTCAAAACTAATCTCCAACCTGCTTGATGAAAAGCTGCAGCCTCTCTCTAGCTGTTGGACTCTGTCTAGACAAGGAGACCTGAGAAGAGGGGAAGGAGATAAACGGCAGTGAGAGCTTTGTGGAGAGCTGCTGGGCAGGGTAAAGGGCACTTCTCAGCTGCCTCTCCTGTGATGGGCTGCAGATGATTCATCTCCTTGGCTTGGGCTGAGGCAGAGCCAGGGCATTGCAAAGGTCTTCTCCAGAGAGAGCTTTCTTGGTTGGCAGGAGAAGTGCAGAAAGGTCAGGGAGTGGTGGGCAGGGAGGCTGTTGCCAAAGAGATGCCCAAAAGAGAAGCAGGATTTATCAGGTGCTTGCAGGTCTCATGCTGTAGGCTGTGACTTCTCCAGGCTGGAGGGAAGCAAGCAGAGCTGCTGCTACCTGTACCAGGAACCCCATGGCTGCAGCACCTCACTCAAAGCTGAGCTCCACACTTACAGCCTGCACTGCTTGACCAGCTGGAGATGTTAGTTTGGGGCTCAATCCTGTTCTTTCTTTGCCTGTTGCTGGTCTGCAGAGTTCTGTCCAAGCCAGGCCAAGCTCTCAGAGCTGTGAGAGCTTTCCCAGGGCAGAAAGGGGTGGCAGGAGTTTGAGGTTATTCTCCAGCAGGCTTCTTGTTCAAGGTGAGCTTTGCCAAAAGTGATTCACCTCACACCTGATGCTTTGAGCTTCCAGCCCTTGTCTCTAATGTTGCTGCTGAGGAAATCTGGGAGCTGGGAAGCTTGTACTGGGTGTGTGTGTGTGAATAATCCACTTGACTTCCATCCCCTGCACCCATGGTCTGCACCCCCTGGGGAAATGCTCCCTGCTGTGCCCTGGCTTTGGCTCCCTGCTGATTTGCAGTTGTGTGGTGCTCCATGGCCATGCTGCCTGCCAGTGTGGTGGCTTGTGACCACTCAAGGAGTTGTTGTGGTGTCCAGGTGGAGACTGGTGACAAGTGGAGCTCCTCAGGGGCCTCTTCTGGGTCCAGTGCTGCTTAACATCTTAGACAGTGGCAGTGAGTGCACCCTCAGCAGGTTTGCTGGTCACCCCAAGCTGTGTGCTGTGCTCAACTCACCTCAGGGTGAGGATGGCACTCAGGCAGGCTGGAGAAGTGGGCCAGTGCCAACTGCAGCAGGCTCCACAAGTCACAGTGCAAGGTCCTGTGGCTGGGTCAGGCCAACCCCAACCCCAAATCCAGGCTGGATCCAGCCTGAAAGAGAAGCCTTAAGGATGTTGATTGAGCTGGAGAGCAGCCCTGAGGAGCAGGACCTGGGGGTCTGGGGTGATGAAAAGCTCAACAGGAGCTGGAGAGCAGNGGGTGATGAACAGTGCAACAGGAGCTGGAGAGCAGCCCTGAGGAGCAGGACCTGGGGGTCTGAGGTGATGAAAAGCTCAACAGGAGCTGGAGAGCAGCCCTGAGGAGCAGGACCTGGGGGTCTGGGGTGATGAAAAGCTCAACAGAAGCTGGAGAGCAGCCCTGAGGAACAGGACCTGAGGGTCTGGGGTGATGGAAAGCTCAAGATGAGGCTGCAGTGTGAGTGCAGCCCAGACAGCAGCTGTGTGCTGGGCTGCAGCAGGAGCCAGCAGTGCCCTGTGCTGGGCTGCAGCCAGAGGAGTGTGGGCAGCAGGACAAGAGAGGGTATCCTGCCCTTGGCTCTGCTGAGACCTCACCTCCAATCCTGCCTTCAGCTCTGGTGTGCCCAGCATGAGAAGGGCATGGAAGTGTTGGAATGAGTCCAGAGGAGGCCACAGAGATGATCCAAGGGCTGGAGCAATGTCTGCTGCTTGGCTCAAGCCATCTGTAGTGAAGTCAATCACAAAGCAGAGCACGGAAGAGGGGCACAAGTTATGATGAGCACTGGCATTTCTGCCATGAGGCTCACCGTGGGCTAGGAAACAAAAATAGAGTTTGATTCACTCCCTGCCAGCTAACCTGGGCCTGTTTTTCCCCCCTGAGCTCTAGGGAGATTGTCATGTCCCATCTTGCAGCCCTCTCCCTCCCTTCTCTGAGGTGCCACTACTCATTTTCCTCCTGTGCCACGACAGGAGCAGCAGGATGGAAACGTGGCAGTTCAGGTCCAAAGAGCAGCACCAGCAGCCCTGAGGAGGAGAAGGGTGCTGGGAGCAGGCATTCTGCTTAGGAAGGGTTTCAAGGTTTCCTGCCTTGGAACAAACCCCATCATTTTGCAGTTCTTGAAGGGAAAATTCTCTTCCTCCCACCCTCCTTCGCCGCCGCCAGAACCTCTTTTGTGCTGCTCAAAACATTTCATTTGCATTTCTGATGTCTTCATTATTCTCTGGCTTGGGCACCAAACTTTCAAACCTCTGCAGTGAAAAGGTTCCCTGAAGCCATCATCTCGTTGCCAGCAGGCAAGGGGCGAGGGAGGAAGCTCTGGCAGTGAAGCCTCCTCTTCTCCCTCAACCCATTCGCCTCCCTTCGGCTGCATCAGGCTAACCCAGAGAGACATTTTGTGCCTCCAAACAGCATATCCCACCCAAATATCCCCTCCTGGAACCCTTCTGAGCTGCTCTCCAAAGCCACTTCACCCACTCAGTCCCCTGTGCTGGTGCTGCCTCTTGCATACCATGGGGTGGCCTCCACCTGGGTGGTGCCAGCAGCCAAGTCCATGACCCATATAGGAGTCTGTGCTCTCTTGGCACTCCTGAACTGCATTTGGCCCCCAGGTAAGGTGCTGAGGCTGGAATCCTCCAGGTGGTCTTTAAACACATCCAGGCTGCGTGGGGAATGGCTGAGAGCAGCCCTGAGGAGCAGGACCTGGAGGTCTGGGGTGATGAAAAGCTCAAGATGAGCTGGAGAGCAGCCCTGAGGAACAGGACCTGGGGGCGTGGGGCTGAGGAAAAGCTCAAGATGAGGCTGCAGTGTGAGTGCAGCCCAGACAGCAACTGTGTGCTGGGCTGCAGCAAGAGCAGTGTGGGCAGCAGGGCAAGGGAGGGGATTCTGCCCCTTGGCTCTGCTCTCCTCA
>VWYK01063495.1:12081-22204 GCA_013399775.1 Semnornis frantzii | reverse complement strand
GATCACATTCTGTGCTTCTGTGCTCCACAACCTCCCTGGAGGTGTTGAAGGCCAGGCTGGATGAGGCTTTGAGTGACCTGAGGTGTCCCTGCCTATGGCAGGGGGTTGGAACTAGATGAGCTTCTGACCACCTGAGGGGCAAGACCTCCTTCATGCTGTGCTGCATGCTTGTTGGCGAGGCTCTGATCCTTCAGTGCTGCTCAAGCTGTCTCCTTTAGGAAGTGGTTTCTTGGTCTGACAACTCTGCAGTTGCCTGCTCCAGGCATGTTGGCTTTGCTGCCTCTCCAGAGAGCTCATCCCACCTTTAGGAGGGGAGGGGTGGGCTGGACTGCATCAAAAGAAGCAGGCCAAGGGAGGTGATTCTGCCCCTCTGCTCTTCTCTGCTGAGACCTCATCCTTGGAGTCACCAGCACAAGAAGGAGCTGGAGCAGAGGAGAGCCACAGAAATGCTCAGAGGGCTGCAGCAGCTCTGCTCTGAGGACAGGCTGAGAGAGTTGGGGCTCTGCAGCCTGCAGAGGCTCTGGGGGAGACCTTAGAGCTGCCTTGCAGTACCTTAAAGGGGGCTGGGGAGGGACTTTTGGCAAGGGCTTGGAGTGATAGGAGGAAGGGGAATGGATTGAAGCTTGAGAAGGGCAGATTGAGACTGGAGATGGGGAAAAAAGTTTTCCCAGTGAGGGTGGTGAGACACTGGAAGAGGTTACCCAGGGAAGTTATGGACCCCTCATCCCTGGAAGGGTTGAAAGCCAGGCTGGAAGAGGCCTGGTACAACCTGGTTGAGTGGGAGGTGTCCCTGCCTGTGGCAGGGAGGTTAGACCTGGATGATCTTTAAGGTCCCTTCCAACTCAAGGCATTCTATGAAACCACAAAGTGTGGACAGCAGCACACTTCTTGTTCCACCCAAATCAGCCCCTGGGGCCTGCAGCAGGCTGTGCTGTCTCTCATCTGTGCTTGAGAACTCAGAGACAGGCAAAGTTGAAGCAGCAGAGTGGCAAAACTTTCTCTTTGCTCCTGTTTGGTTTGGGGGTTTTTTGGGTTTGGTTTTTCCTATCATCTTTCTTTTTAGGGAAAAAGAAAAAAGCTTTGGAGAAATTTCTCAAAGGGCTGTCTCAGCAATTTTCCTTCTGCTTCATCACTCCAAGCATTGCCACATCATCAAATTAGTCAAAAGAAAACAGTGGTGCCTCTCATTTCTCCCAGCAGCCAGATGCTCTTCCTGAGGTGAGGCAGAAACTGAAGCTCTGCCTTTGCTCCAGTGGGGGGAGGGCAGGATTCCTCTTTCTGGTTTTTTTCTTTTCTTTTAAGTGACAAATTTTGGCTTGCAGAAGGAAAAAATAAAACCAAAAACTTAGGTCCCTTCCCAAAATCCTGCTCTGAGAGCTAATTGTGGTTAGTAAATGTGGCAGCAGGGACAGGTCAGAGAGGGATCTTTGGATCCTAGATCTTGGCTTTGGGAGAGTTCAGCCAAACAAGTGCCTCCCAAGATAAATCCCAGTGTGGTTCCCAGGGCCTCAGAGACACCAAATGGTGATTTAAAGATTCCTGTTCCATGCCCTAAAGTGCCCAGGTTGGCTCTGATAATGAACCAGAAGCACTTAACTCATAGAATGGTTTAGGTTGGAAGGGATCTGGAACATCATCCAGTTCCCAGCCCCCTGCCATGGGCAGGGACACCTCCCACCAGCCCCTGGTTGCTCCAGACCTCATCCAGCTTGGCCTTGAGCCCCTCCAGGGAGGGGGCAGCCACAGCCTCCCTGGGCAACCTGCTCCAGTGTCTCACCAAAAGCATCTCCAAAGGCAGCTTGCTGTGGGCTGCTGCTCCAACTGCCTCTGCCCTGCATACCTGCAGAAGGGGCTGCTGGAGCTGCCCCAACTTGGTTGCCTCAAGACAGCCTGAAGGGAACTGCTGCTCCCCATCAGCCCCTGGGGATGGCCCTTGGGGCTCTCCTGTGGCTGAGGAGCCTTGGGGAGCTCTGTCTGGGTGCTGAGCTCGGGCACTGCCATCCTGCCAGGCTCCTTCAGCCTGTGAGTGGCACCTTTCTGTGAACCTGGCAGGGCACCCCCAGGTCTCTGCTGGGGACTGGAGGAATGCAAGTCAAGAGAGGAAAATCCCTGACCCCAAAGGCCCTGTTCCTGCCTGAGCTCACAAACAAGGAGCACACAAGAACCGGGCAGGAAATGTTTGTAAAATGAAGCAAGTGATTTTTGTTCATTTTTCTTTTCACCCCTTCCCCAGCTGGGGTGAGGCTGTGGCTGCTCTGAATGGGCTTTTCTCTCCTTGTTTCTCTCCCAAATGGGCTTTTCTCTCCCTGTTTCTCTCCAGAACACAGAGCCGGATACTTCTGGGCAGCCTCATCCGGGAGAGGTCTGCGCTGGCTCGGGGCATGGCAGGCACCCACAGCCTTGCCAGGGGGGCACAGAGCAGAGAGACTGCTCTGAGGGCTCTGTGGCAGGCTGTGCTTGACTAAGGGTGAGGGCAACACGTCCCTGCCTTGCTCACACAGCCCTAAGTCCATGGAGGAGAGCACCAGGCAGCCTGCTTGTGGCCCAGCTGCAAATGCTCAGGGGGGATGTGGAGCATTGCACAGCAGCATGGAATCAGAGAATCAATGAATCAGAGACCCCAGTGCTGACCCTGGGGCCTCAAAGAGAGGAAAAAGTTGATCTGAAAGATCCTGTTCAATGCCCTAAAGTGCCCAGGTTGGGTCTGATTGTGAGCCAGGAGGACTTAGTTGTAGATTGGTTTGGGTTGGAAGGGACCTCAAAGCTCTTCCAGCTCCACCCTCCCTGCCATGGGCAGGGACACCTCCCACTAGCACAGGGCACTCAAGGCCTCAGCCAGCCTGGTCCTGAACACCTCCAGGGAGGTTGTGGAGCACAGAAGCACAGAATGTGATCTTTGATCACATTCTGTGCTTCTGTGCTCCACAACCTCCCTGGGCAACCTCTGCCAGGGTCTCCCCACCCTCAACCTGTGCCAGTGCCTCCCTACCTTTACTGAACTGAGTTTCTCCCTCATCTCCAGTCTGAATCTGCCCTCCTCAAGCTTCAATCTGTTGCCCTTCATTCCATCACTACAAGTCCTTCTTAAAAGTCTCTCTCCAGCTTTCTTGTGGCTGCCCTCAGGCACTGGAAGGCTGCTCTAAGGTTTCCCTGGAGCCTTCTTCAGGATCAGTTCTCTCAGCTTGTCCTAGGGGAGGTTCTTCAGCCCTCTGATCATCTTTGTGGCCTCCTCTGGACCCTCCCCAGCAGTTCCAGGTCCTTCTTTTGCTGGGGGCAGCAGAACTGGAGGCAGTGCTGCAGGTGGAGGTCTCACAAGAGTTAGAATCATAGAATGGTTTAGGTTGGAAGGGACCTCAAAGCTCATCCAATTCCAACCCCCTGTCATAGGCAGGCACACCTCCCACTAGTACAGGTCACTCAAGGCCTCATCCAACCTCCCTTGAACACCTCTTGATGGATTCCTCTCTGAGGTTCCCTTATGCTGCCAGATGCCTGTTTGGATGGAGCCTCCCCAGCAGCTCCAGGTCCTCCTTGTGCTGGGGGCAGCAGAACTGGAGGCAGTGCTGCAGGTGGGGATCTCACAACAGCTGATGGATTCCTCTCTGAGGTTCCCTTATGCTGCCAGATGCCTGTTTGGAGCTTGCAAACACCTTCCTGGAAACATCAGGTGGTGCCAGGTGCCTGAAGTGGATGCTCAGTACCAGCTCAGGTGGGATGCCTGGCACACCAAGGTCTGTCTGCCCAAGCATCTCCTGTCTGTGGAGAGGCACAGGCTGTGCCCCTGCAGAGGCACTGTGCCCCCCTAGAAGGCAGGGACACTCTGCACAGTCCCAGGCACCAGTCTGCCAAGGGATTTCTTCCACTGCCTCATGGATTTAGTCCTTGTGTCTTGATTTGAGGCCAGATGATGAGCCCCAGCACCTTGGGGCTCCTCACCCACAAGAGGTGGCTTGCATCTGCCCACCAGCTCAGCTGCTCAGTGGCTCTGTCTCAACTTGCCTCCACTCTCTCTGCTATGGCAGGGCTCAGGGAAAGGTGGCAGGGATGGGCAGCCTTGGCAAGGAGTCTCCTCCAGGAGGCTTAAAGAGCTGGCCAGGGCTCAGAGCAAGGAGCCAGAGCTGCTGAATTTTCATCCTGCTAATTCTCTGCCTTGCTGCTGGCAACTGGAAGTTGCCTGGAGACCTTTGCCTGTGGCTGGGCTGGTGGGAGGCAGTGGGTGCTGAGTGGTTCATGGCTGTCTCCAGCTCTGGGACCTGTGTGGCTCCTGTGGTGCTATCACCATGTAGGAGACAGCTGGGAGCTGTTGTCCTTGGCTGTGGCTCTGCTTGCTCTGTTTGAAACCCTTCATGGCAGCCAAGTCACAGAAGTTGTCTTTTCCTGAGTCTAGTGCCACATAGAGAGTGGTGTCCCTCAGGGCTCAGTGCTGGCACCAGTGCTGTTTGACAGCTTTGTCAGTGCCATGGAAGGAGGAATCAGTGCAGCCTCAGCAAGTGTGCAGCTGGCACCAAGCTGTGTGGCACAGTCACTTGCTAGAGGGCAGGGATCCATCCAGAGGGACCTGGACAGGCTGCAGAGCTGTGCCCAGGCCAACCTCAGGACATTCAACAAGGCCAAGTGTAAGGTCCTGCCCCTGGGTAGGCACAATGCCAAGCACAGCTCCAGGCTGGGTGGGGAATGGCTGAGAGCAGCCCTGAGTAACAGGCCCTGGGGGTGTGGGGTGAGGAAAAGCTCAAGATGAGGCTGCAGTGTGAGTGCAGCCCAGACAGCAACTGTGTGCTGGGCTGCAGCAAGAGCAGTGTGGGCAGCAGGGCAAGGGAGGGGATTGTGCCCCTTGGCTCTGCTCTCCTCAGACCCCAGCTACAGTCCTGGGGGCAGTTGTGGAGCCCCCAGCACAGGAAGGCCATGGAAGTGTTGGAGCCAGTGCAGAGGAGGCCAGCAAGATGCTGAGAGGGCTGCAGCAGCTCTGCTGTGAGGACAGGCTGAGAGAGTTGGGGCTCTGCAGCCTGCAGAGGAGAAGGCTTCCAGGAGAGCTTGGAGTGGCCTTGCAGGATCTGAAGGGGGCTGCAGGAAGGCTGGGGAGGGACTATTGACAAGGGCTGGGAATGGCAGGATGAGGAGGAAAGGGTTTGAAGTGTCAGAGGGGAGATTGAAAGTGGATGTTAGGAGGAAGTTGTTTGCAGTGAGGGTGGTGAGACCTTGGCACAGGTTTCCCAGGGAGGATGTGGAGCACAGAAGCACAGAATGTGATCTTTGATCACGTTGGGTGATTCTGTGCTCCACAACCTCCCTGGAGGCATTCAGAACCAGGTTGGATGAGGCCTTGAGTGCCCTGTTCTAGTGGGAGGTGTCCCTGCCTATGGCAGGGGGTTGGAACTGGATGATCTTTGAGGTCCCTTCCAACCTTCCCATTCTATGACTCTAAAGCCCTCGCAAAAACTGTTCCTCTGGTGCCTACCTGCAGCTCCTTGCTTGCACCAAGCTGGCCACTTTCATCCTAAAGCAGTCAATGTTTGGAAGGCATC
Source organism: Semnornis frantzii (assembly GCA_013399775.1). Lineage (NCBI taxonomy): Eukaryota > Metazoa > Chordata > Aves > Piciformes > Ramphastidae > Semnornis > Semnornis frantzii. The sequence goes on along the minus strand of VWYK01063495.1, from coordinate 16,682 downwards.
CAGCAGCTTAGTGTAATCTTTTGGCAGCTGAACATGGCTCTGGAAAGGCAGAAAAAATCATGGAGAGCTGAGAGCACAGGAGATTATCTCTGAGGGAAATATTTCCCTTCAGCTGTGCCTACAGATATCAGCTTGGGGGGAGGGCAAGGAGGGTTGTGAGACTGAGCTGCCTGTTCCTGTGCTGGTGTCAAGAGCAACATGTTGGTGTGAATTGATGTCCTGAGTCCCAGTGTCCTGCTTTGGTCAGTGCCCAAATCCTGCTGTTGCTAACAGCTGCATTTCAGTGTCCAAAGGGGAGTTACTGGAAGGCTGAGGAGGGGCTGCAGAGTGATAGGATGAGGACAATGGTTTGGAACTGGAGCAGGGTTGGACATCAGGAAGAAGTTCTGCACAGTGAGTACAGTTCTGCACTGTGTACAGTTCTGGAGCCCCCCAGCACAGGAAGGACATGGAAGTGTTGGAGTGGGTCCAGAGGAGGCCACCAAGATGCTGAGAGGGCTGCAGCAGCTCTGCTGTGAGGACAGGCTGAGAGAGTTGNACAGGTTTCCCAGGGAGGTTGTGGAACACAGAAGCACAGAATGTGATCTTTCATCACATTCTGTGCTTCTGTGCTCCACAACCTCCCTGGAGGTGTTCAAGGCCAGGCTGGATGAGGCCTTGAGTGCCCTGTTCAAGTGGGAGGTGTCCCTGCCTATGGCAGGGGGTTGGAACTGGATGATCTTTGAGGTCCCTTCCATCCTTACCATTCTTGCTGAGACACTGCTGCCCAGGACTGTGCTTGAGGCTCCATCCCTGCAGAGCTTCAAGCTCAGCCTTACTGTGTCCCTGTGCAGCCTGCTCCAGTTGGAGGGAGGTGTCCCTGCTGCCCGCAGAAGGGGTTGCACAAGATGCCCTTGGAGGGTCCTTTTCCAAGCCAATGCAACCTGTGAATCTGTGATGGGAAGGTTCCTTATTGCCCTTGGTGGGCACCTGAAAGTCTTTCAGGCACTGGGAGCAGGAGCAAACCCATTGCCAGAGCACATTACCTCGATGGGCTGTTGAGCAAGGGACTGGCCTGCTGCGGGGCTCCAGTGCAGCCCAACCCACAGAGCTCCACCACAGCTCTGTGTGTGTGTGTGGCTCTGGCTCTGGAGGGCACAGCCTGCCTGCTCTGCAGATCACATCTCCAACCCCCCTTTGTTTTCCTCCTTGCTGAGGGCTCAGATGGCAGCAGCTTTCCATCACCTTGCTTGCATGGCATTTCACAGCCTCTCCCCAGCAGCCTGCTCTACCTTTCCCCAGGCAAAAAACATGCTGCAGGCTGTGTGGAGCATGAGTTACACCAGCCTTGGGGGGAGGCTTTGGGGACACTCTCAATTCTCCAGCCTGGCCAGGATCCCCAGCTGGGTAGAAGCAATCCATCAGCTCGCTCGAGTCGAGCGGCTTGCGCTCGCTGGCATCCGCAGCAGCTGGAAAGGTCAGGAAGAGCAGAGTGAGCTGCTTCTCCCTCCTGGGAGCCACCTATTTTTCTTGGGTTGCTTTCCCTCTCCTCCCCTCCTAAACACCAAAGCTGCTCTTGCAAACCTTGCCTGCCTCTGCCAGCGCTGGGAGGTTTTGCAGCTGGGATCGGGCGCGGAGCTCCTTTCCTTGCCTCCCCACTTTGCTTTCTCCAGGCTCCAGCTTGGGCTATTGGGGTGCAGAGGGGCTGGTGTGTGAGCCCACCGGGCCTGCTGTCAGGGCTTTGGGGGTTCCTGCTGTTTGCAGGCTCTGTGCTCAGCCAGGCAGAGAAGTTTGCATTGGGTTTGGGTTGCCCTCGCTGCGCTGATTCATCGCCTTGGCCCAGGCGGTTTCCTTCCCCCTCGCAAGGGCGCTGGGCGAGTTGCTGCTCCTGCAGGAAGAAGCCAGAGCAGGGCTTGGGGTTGTTGCTCTAGGATTTGGCCCTCCTGGCCTCACAGTCTCAGCCCTGCAGCCTACTGACCCGAATGGTTTTTAACCCTCCAGTTTCAGGGAAGGGGAAAACAAGCCCCAGAAAGCTTTACCGGCTCAGATGGAGAACGACCGCGTCCTGGGTGAGCTGTGGGGGAAGAGCAACGTGCCCGTGGTCCTGAACAACCCCTACTCTGAGGCAGAGCAGGTAAGAGCCCACAGCTCATGCTACTTTGGGTGGAAATGTGTGTCCTGGGGGTTGTGGGATCCATCTCGGTGAGCTCTCACCCCACAGAGACCCTCCGAGGAGCGCAGGCGCTGTCTGAAGAGCTTCGAGCTGCAGCTGATGGGGTGTGGGGGTTTGGGCAGGGCATAGGTCACTGGAGAAGGATGCTCTTCATCCGAGGAGCCAGAGTGGGATGGGTACAGAGGCAGGGAGTAGGGCTCTGAAGCCTGCCTCAGGGCTGCCATCCCTTTTCGTGGCCCCCAGCGCGGGCGGCGGCAGAGTCGTTTGGATTCCTCTGATGGTAATTCAATGGAGCACTTCGGCTGCTCTGTTGTACTCTGCCTTTTCATCTTCACCGGCAGAGGTTCTCAGGCTCCCTGGCCAAAAAAAAATGGATTAACTCCACGTTTGTAGCAAAGCCAGAGACGTAAGGCAGACCCTGCCAGGCCAGGAAGATCACCCCAGGGAGAAGATGATGTAGTGTGTGAGCACAGCCCTGCCTGCTCGGGCAAATAGGGCTCCATCATGATGATGATGATGATGGGATTAACCAGCAGCAGGGTGGGACCTGGGGTGACAGCCTGGGGACCACTTTGTCTCCTTGCACCACTCAGTTTCTCAGGGCAGGAATCAGCATTTGCCCAGCTCAGGGATGTCCTCAGCAGATACCTCTGGCTGATGCTTCTTCCCAGCTCCAAGGAGTTGCAAAGCATCACTCCCTGCTGACATGGCACATGCAGGGTGGTGCCACTCCTGCTGTGGCTGGCCCTGGAGGTGTTCAAGCAAAGCCTGGATGGGGCACTTAGTGCCATGGGCTGGTTGGTTGGGTAGGGCTGGGTGAGCTTGGGCTGATTCTATGATACCCAGGTGCTGAGCCTGGCTTTGAGCCCCAGCAGCTCCTAGGCTGTGCCAGTGGATGCTTTCCCATGCCACACACAGGGTGGTACCACTTGTGGTGTGGTTGATACCCAGGTGCTGAGCCTGGCCTGGAGCCCCAGTGGTGTCCAGCAGCTCCCAGGCTGTGCCAGTGGATGCTTTCCTACCTCATAGGCATTTTGTGAGACACAAAGCCAGGAGCAGGAGGTGAGGGCACAGGAGGTGCCATGGTCTTGGCTTGGCTGCAGTGGTTTGCCTCTGCCCTGTGCCAGCAGCACTGCTGTTTCTCCTTGAGGCCCTGAGCAGAAGGAGGCTCATGTGCACTTCTGCAGCACCCACAGTGTCATGGAATTGTCAGGGCTGGAAGGCACCTCAAGGATCATCCAATTCCAACCCCCTTTTGTGGGGCAAGGACACCTCACACTAGATCAGGCTGTTCAAAGCTTGGCCTTAAAGCTCCCAGGGATGAGGCTTCTACCACTCCCTGAGCAACCTCTTCCAGTGTCAGCACCCTCAGAGGCTCATGAGACACACAAGACCTGCTGCGTGGGTGCTGATGCACACCTTGGGTGGCTGAGATGCTCCTGAGCATGCCAGACTGGCTGCATGACTTCATCCAACCTGTCTGGGTGCTCTAGAGGCAGCCAGCAGTGCTTCCCATCCCCCCTAACCTGCCTGCAGCTCAGGACTGCTTCCAGCTCTCCCAGCAGCACAGACAACCTTATGGTGGCTACCATCCTGCATCAGCACCCATGGACATGGAGCTGCAACAGCCTTTGCTCAGCTGCTGGAGAGATGCCCTGGGGCAGCCTCATGTCCTGCTGAGTGCTTCATGCACTGTGGCAGGTACCATGAGCACACCTGGCCCAAGGACAGGTCACTGCTCTGGTCCCTTTGCCCCAGCTCTGGAAAGATGTTCTCCTGCCTCCTTTGCATCACATCCACGTGGGGGTTACTCTAAGCACTTTATAACCTTCTGTGTTCAGAGCTTAATTTTTTCTCTGTGTTAGGCCTGCCAAAAGCCTCAGTCTTAAGCTGCTGTTAAACTCTTTAATATTTTTTTTCCCCCCTGCACTAGATGTGCAGCTTTCTTTTTATCCTTCTTATCCCCAAGCCAGGGCTGCCTGCTCAGTTGAGTTTCTCCCCTGTGCTCTCTGCAGCTCTGCCCTCCAGGTTGGATGTGGTCAAGGCATCTGAGCTCCTTGCAGGTTGCCGTTAGCGTGGGGGCAAGGCAAGCCAAGGGTCAGCTTTGGTGCACCAAGAGCCAGCAATGTGCCCTCATGGCCAAGAAGGCAAATGCTCTTCTAGGGGGCATTGAGAAGAGTGTAGGCAGCAGGTCAAAGGAGGATCTTCTACACCTCTAAGGCCACATCTGGAGTCCTGGGTCCAGCTCTGGGCTCCCCAGCTCTGGGCTCCCCAGCTCAAGAGGGACAGAGAAGTGCTGGAGAGAGTCCAGGGGAGGCTGCAAAGGTGCTGAGGGGCCTGCAGCAGCTGTGTGAGGAGCAAAGGCTGAGAGCCCTGGGGCTGAGAGCCTGCACAAGAGCAGCCCCAGAGGGGAGCTGAGCAATGCTCAGCAAGAGAGAAAGGAGCTGTG
>VWYK01063494.1:0-11655 GCA_013399775.1 Semnornis frantzii | reverse complement strand
TTAATAGTTATCTCTGGATCCTGTTATGGCCTGTACATAGTTTCCATAATGTTACTAAGAGCCTGTTAATATTATTATTAAATGGTGATTGGGCTGATGCGAGTTCTGAATTTTTAATATTAATAAACTGTTAATATTTTTATATATCATCTCGCATTAATTAATTTACCCCATCCCTTACAACTGCCCAACTAATTGAATCAGTTATTCAGCAACTGGATTCCTTGTACATTATGGCAGCCAGGTGGGTTTGGGTTTTGTTTTGTTGGGTTTTGGTTGGTTGGTTTGGTTTTGGTTTGGGTTGGTTTTTTTGTGGGTTTGTTGTTGTTGGTTGGTTGGTTGGGGTTTTTTTTCATTACCTGTGCTAAATACAACCTTGATATAAAGAAATCTCTTTAACATGTTCAGAAGAGAAAACTTTGTCAAGGACCTTGTCTCAAGTATAACAACTTAAAATATCCAGACCAGTTAACTGATTGGGATTAGGAGTGTTAATGAATGGAACCACACTTCTCTCATGATTGAATCTGATCTTGCCTATTTGTAAACTTGTACAAGTCTTCGCTTGTTTTTCCCATCCTATGCACTGGATATTTTGCCAGCTTTATGCAGAAAAAAAAAAACAATTAGCAAGAGGAAAAAAATCTGAGATTCTTCACTAAAAGAAAAGCTCTGCAGGAGTTTGGGTAGTTAATGTTGATTTCTAAGTAGCCAGCCTTTTGTCTTCAGAATCGCAGAATGGCACGTTGGAAGAGACTCCAGGGATGATCTGGTCCAACCTTTTTAGGTGATACTGTAGTTTAAATGAGATGGTCCAGCACCCTGTCAAGTTGAGTCTTAAAACTGACTAATGTAGGTGAATCCTTGGGAGATTATTCCAAGGTCTAACTGTTCTCACTGTGAAAATTTTTCTTCTGGATTTCAGTTGGAATGTCCCCAGAAACAACTTTTACTCATCATCCCTTATCTTTTCCATGTGACTGTAAGAAGGGGTCTCCATTCTCCTAGTAGCCATTCTTGGTGTACTGGTGTGTGCTAATAAGGCCTCCCCTAAGCCATCTCTTCCTAAGGCTGAACGAACTCAGTTCTCTCAGCCTTTCCTCATATGACAGGGAGTCCTCTGATCATTTTTGTGGCCCTTCTCTAGATGCTTTTCAGCCTGTCTGCATCTTTTTTTTACAACTGGGACCAAAACCACACACAGTACTTCAGGTCTTGGCTGACAAGCACTGAGTAGAGTGGGATAATGACTTCTCTCTCCCAGCAATGTCTTTGTAATCTTCGAAAGGTAATGTTCCACTTTTCCATCTCTGGTTCGTTTCCTTTTGGTTCTGTGCAGACCCAGGAGCTCAGAGTTAAGCCAAGGGAGCCTCTTGTTCTGCCTGCTTCTCTTGCCTTTAGAGGGGATGAACTGATTTTGAGGTGAGTGTTCTTGAAAAACTCACAGCACTTGCTAGCTCCTTTGTCCTCCATGGAAGTTTCCCATTGGATCCCTTCCAACTGAGTCCTGAGCACACTGAAGTTTGCTTTCCTGAAATAAAAACCTTTGGTTTGGAACTAACCTTTAGCATGCTCAGCAGCATCCCAAATACCACAATACTGTGATCAGTGCAGCTGAGGCTGTCACTAATGGAGATAGTACCGAGCAAGTTTTCTTGATTAGTGGGCAGCAAGCCCAGCAGTGCCTTATACCTGGCTGGCACATCTAACTTCTGTGTGAAAAGCAAGTCTTCTATGTGTTCCCAAAGGCTTTCTCATCTCTCTTGAAATCTCTTCTTTCCTTCTGTTATAGATGGTGACAGGTTCCTCCTAAAACATCTGCTACTGATTCTCTTGATTTCTTTACATTGTTTGTCGCTGGCAAAAGGAGAGGATTTTCAAGGATTCTGCCCAGTGTGCAGAACATAACTCATAGATCAAATATTTTTATGTGTCATTGACAAACAGACCACAGGTTTTTTACCAGCCTATCAGGGTGAGTTATCAAAATAAATCAGTTCTACAGGAGAGGCATGTTCTGACTGCTGTTCACTGAAACGAGCCATTAGTCTTTTGGTAAGAGATCAGCTGCTCTATCTCGCATCTCTAGGCCCATCTGAAGCACAAGGCTGTGGCTAGCTAGCTAATACGAAGCACCTCTATGGAGTGGGAGACTCCTGGACAAATTAGAAAGATAGGCAATGAAGTAATCAGCATCAAAAACTACCATAGCAATGCAAGGAGAAGTACTAATCCCTTAATGCCATTAATCACACTACAGGACTCAAAGATCAATTCCAATATAACATTAGCATGAAGCAGCCTGTATGACAATAATCAGAGCTAACTGTGCCTTCTGCATCACCCATGGTTTCATACAGCTGTGACACACTAAGATGAAAACCCAACTGTACTTAGCTGGGAAAAAAATGCCTTCCTAACGTTAGCCAAGCTACTCCCAGTTACATATTGCACTCAATTATATGAAAAAGTAAGTAAATAAGTAAAATCTGTGACATTCAGACATTTCTACAAGCCATAGTACATCCTCTTGAGATATAATCTCCCCTCTTTTGCTGGAACTAATGGGCCTGTCCACCAGTTTCACCAGGATGTCTACACCTAGACAAGACTTGACCCTCAAGTACTACGAGCAGACCACTGGAGGATTTAAAGTGAAGACTTGGTAGATTGTCTAGTACAATGATCTACTGACAATGTCACCAGGCATGACCTGGGAGTGATCAGGGAAAGACAATTTTAATCTTGCTGCTTCTTATTATTCAAAGTACTAAGACTGAAACATGCACCTTAAAGCTTTTGTGCAACGAAGGAATATAAAAAGGGGCAGCAGAAGGATTTCTGCATACATGAGCATGCATTCATCCAAAATCCTTGCCTTCAGCTGCCCAGCAAGTTCATAGATCCCTGAGATACTTCTATATTAAATCCCATGCCGTCATGCTCATTGTTTCCATGTTCAGCAAAGAACACACTGTGTACTTCCAACCTTTACGGTCACAGGCAGAAAAGCAGTTGTGCTGTTGGCATACAAATGTAGTTTGAAGAGAAAGAAACAAGAACATTATCAAACCAAACCAACCAACCAAACAAACAAAAAAGACTCAGTCTCCAGTCTTTACTTCAGGGGCAATGGAACAGAGAGACATTTGCTTTTGTCAGACCTGATTGTATGTTCTTTTTTCTTCTTCACAGGTCATAACTGTTTATGACTGAAGTGCATCACTTAAATTTTGCAGCTAAAGAGAGTAGCATTTATTTCTTTCATCATTAGTAACAGAGATTTTGCTGCCCATTCCTGAGCAATTTAGCTGGCTTCCTTCTTTTGTTTCCTATTCCTAATTACTCAACACAATAACCACTTCTCTTTAGAACGTAAGCACTGGACAGTGTTTACAGGAAAAGGTTGGTCCTCTTTCCTATTCCCAAAGCAGTTAATTAACCTCTTCTTGTCTTGGCCAAAGCTAGAACATGTCTCACACCCATATCCTATCATAAGTAGCCTGTTAAGTAAGTTTCCTTCATACTATAGGGTATCAAGAGTTTAGTGCATGGAGTCATTAAGTGAAATGACTCTGAATGCCTTTATCACTCACACCAATAACTAGGGAATTTTGCATCTGAAGCACATAGAACTACAATGGAGTAGAGCAATGAGAAAGATGGGGTTTTCTTTTGTTGGCTTAAACTGGCAGAGGGGAGATTTAAACTGGATGTTAGGAGGAAGTTCTTTCCAGTGAGGGTGGTAGGACACTGGCACAGGTTGCCCAGGGAGGTTGTGGAGCACAGAATGATTCTGTGCTCCACAACCTCTCTGGAGGTCTTCTATGCTCCACAACCTCCCGGGAGGTGTTCTATGCTCCACAACCTCCCTGGAGGTGTTCAAGGCCAGGTTGGACAAGGCCTTGAGTGACCCATACTAGTGGGAGGTGTCTCTGCCTATGGCAGAGGGTTGGAACTAGATGATCTTTAAGGTCCCTTCCAATCTTACCATTCTACGATTCCTGTCAATTTTTCATGTGAATGTTTGCTAGACCTATGGTATTCTCTTGATTTGCCACTCCATCTTTTTCATAACTGTATGAACCCTTTCAGTACAATCTTAACAGGACTGCATTTTTCCTTTCACAGTAGTGGATACAGGAGGCAATTTTCCTGCATTTTTAACTTCACATTATGTACACCACGGACAGTGGAACCACTCTGAAAGTCCAAATCTATCCTCATTGAAAACAATGGGCAAATTCCTTCACCTCTATTCATTGTGCTCCATATGGAGAAAGGTTAACTTATGCTTAGGGGGTGGTTCATGGATTCTGCAAACACCAGCAGACCAAAAAGAAAACATTAGCTTAAACTAAGTATTGAAGGAGAAGAGTGTAAATATCCCTGCAAACACCAGGAGTTCCTCTCAGCAGTCTCCTGAGACAACAACCCTGTTTTGGACTATCCTTAAGCCTTACCCTTAATGTTTTGAATTATCTTTTCTACAATGTAGCAAGCACTCCTGATTCGGTTTAAACCTGTTACATATAATTACAAGGCAGGGCAAGTCACTATTGTTTCTAGCTTCCTGTAAAAGCACCAGGTTCTCTGCCTCAGGACTCTTCACTTCTCTTGTACGTCTACCTGATTAAACTCATGTGGGGGATTTTGCCCCTTCTCTGATTGATTTACATCATACCTGTCTCCCACTGTTGCTCCAATCAACATTTCACGTTCTAGGCTTTCCAGGGTTTGTAGCTGTTCTATACTTTCTTGGTTTTGCCTGAAAATTTAATAAAGATGTTCTCCACCCTGCTGTCCAAATCCCTCCTGAAAACAACAAATATTATTGACTTTGAGAAACTACACTTTCCTCATCTTTTCAATTTGGCAACAGCAGATACCTATTCTCAGTGTGATTCTTCAGCTACTTGCTTACCTGCTCTACATCAATTACCTAATCTTTCCATAACCCATTCATGGAATGCTGATGTAATGAATGTAATGATGTAATGAATGAAGAGTAATGAATTCTGTTAAAAGTCAAGTTATGTGTGACATTTTCTTCCTTCTCCACAAAGCTTGTCTCCCCTATTGAGAGAAGAAGTTAGGCAGCTTGAAGTTGGTGAATTTCAAACAGCAGAGGTGCTTGGTAAATGGAAATTAATTTTTGTTACAGCCATGGGAACTGCCACCTGTAATGGCTCAGTGAAAATTGGTCTTGAAAATGCTACAAGAAATGTAAAATAATCATAGAATTGTAAAATGGTTTGAGTTGGAAAGGAGCTTCAGAGGTCATCTAGTCCCACCCCCCTGCAGAGAGCAGAGACATTCTCCACTAGATCAGGCTGCTCAGAGTCTTACCAAGCTTCACCTTGAATATCTCCAGGGATGGGACCTTAACTACCTCCCTGGGTTCCTGTGTTGCACCACCCTCGTGGTCAAGAACTTGTTCCTAACATCCAATCTAAATCTGCTTTTCTCAAATTTCAAACCATTGCCACTTGTCCTATCGCCACAGGCCTTTGTAAACAGTCCTTCTGTACCGTGCAAGGCCACTATTAGATCTCCCCTGAGCCTTCTCCAGGCTGAACAATCCCATCTCCCTCAGCCTGTCCTCCTAGGAGAGATGTCTCAGTCCTCTGATCATTTCTGTGGCCCTCCTCTGGATCAACTCCATCAGGTCCATGTCCTTCCTGTGTTGAGGGCACCAGAACTGGACGCAGTGTTTTGAGTGAGGTCTATAGAAAGCAAAGTGATAGAATCACCTCTGTCAATCAGCTGGCCACATGTCTTTGAATGCAGATGATGTATGGCAAAGAGATTTTACCCTACCTCAGCATTATGTGTTTTCCTTACCCTGAGTTGGATAGACCCATCTTACCTGAGTATGTCCCTAAAGAGAACCTAAGCAACTGGGCAAACTCTGATGCCAGACCTCAGCAATTACCATGCAGTAACTGATTTTGATTTAGTGGGCAAATCCTATCAATAGACAAATCTCATAAATGCCTTTGTAATTTAAAAGCTCTAGGTATAGATAGTAGCAATGCTAGAGCTCTTCCAGCACAGGTTTGGTTATGTCCCTTTCTTGATAGCCATTGGAATGTGGAGAAAATTAAGACATATTGATATATCCAGGACCATCCTTTGCAATAACTCTTAGAACAACCAATCAAGTACAATCAGCTGCTTTGGGATTAGTGACTGACTGTCGTGGTAGGCCTAGGCAGGCCAAATTGGGCTTGTACCTTTCCTGGTTTGCCCAGGCATATTTTTCTGCTCTCCCTCCTGCTGTTTTGGGGAGAGCAACGGCGGGAAAAGGGACAAAGGGCCTGGCGCCACTGAGTCTGGGGTCTGTGGCCTGCCCAGACCCTGCTGTAAACAGGGTGCACAGGGTTGCCTTGTACAAGGCTGTGTTCTGCCCAAAGAAGGGTAAAGCAAGCCTATGGCTTCACCTAATACGGGCAAATCTTGGCTAACTGCCATTTCATTGGCTGTCCTGTGTCCAAAGGCCCATTGGTCTCGGGCTGCATTGGATAAAAGGGAGATCAGCAGAGAGCACAGACGCCTTTGCCTTTAGCCCTTTGCCATTACAAGGTGTGCCGTGCCTGCGATACCTCCACGTATNGCCCTAAGCAGAAAGTTGCTCCTTATGTCCTATGCTTATCTAGTGAGCTAGCGGTATACTGACCGCAAAGCCTTCTCTTCCAGTTTATATCGAGTTTAATTAATGTATATATTTAATAACTATTTCCAGATTCTGTTATAACCTGTACATAGTTTCCATAATGTTGCAAAGAGCCTGTTAATATTATTATTAAATGGTGATCGGGGTGATGCGAGTTCTGAATATTTAATATTAATAAACTGTTAATATTTTTATATATCGTCTCGCATTAATTACTTTCCCCATCCCGCTACATTGACAAATCTGCCTATGCTCTTTTTTGGTTTGTTTTGTTGGGGTTATGTAGTTTTTTGTTTGGTTTTGGGGTTTGAGTTGTTTTTATTACCATCAATCCTTGAAGGTACTAAGGCTGGTCCCAGTCTTCTTTGTTTGTCCATCACAGTTCCAGATTTTCAGCTGCTGCTTTCTTCATCCAGAATGTTTTCACAGTTTAATTCTGAAACTGCCATCACTCAAAGCCAGAGAGTTAGCTTCACTTTCTGTCACTTAACTGTTCAGATTTGTACATCACTCCAAATGAATTCTGCCAGAGTGTCTTACACATCCGTTTTCCCATGAGTGCATGCAACAGCTCCTTCCTTGTGCATGATTCACAGAATCTCTGAGTCCGCTCCTGTCCATTTTTCTTTATCCCAAATTGTGAAAACTTGAGCTTTTATATCTTTAGAGGTCATGCAACTGTTCCTCACCTGTATCAATCAATATTAGAGGCACTAAAATTGGCTCTTCAATGCACTGTGGATACAATTTTTTGTCATTACCTGTCTTTCCAAAGAACTTCATGTGAAAAGATGAAAGCACAGCTACCCTGCAAGGTCAGAACACAGAAATAGAGTTCAAGGTTTGAAAACTCTTGTTGTTAACTTTGGTAAAGAAGGATGAACTATATTAAAATGTTCCATTTCTTGTTTCTAATATGCATAGGGTTAAAAAAGTTCCCTCTGCCTCCTCAGTTTCAAGACACATTACAGAGTAGCAATCATAAGAAAAACAGATTTTTAAACTACCTCACATAATTAGAACTTTCTGCTTAGTAATTGTTACAGTGCTTACACACAGAGTTCTTAGTGTGCTTCATGGTGCCTTGTCATCTTCACTGCAAGGTGCAAACACTTTGTGACATGGTGCAGTGGGATAATCATTTTAATTACTCATTTTGATAACACACTGGCCACTACAGTGAATGATAATAAACACCTTCCCATCTGCCAGGTTTCTTAAGAGGAGAAGGAAAGAGGCATTTTGTTCCTGACCCAATCTCACCTCTCCTTCAAAGCACGCTTGCTAAACTTCCTGCATTTCTTTCTGTCTTCTGCTAAGCTAAAGAACACAATTCCTGTCACTAAATAGGCAATATAGGAGCAGTAATGACAGGACAACAGTGTTGTCAGTGTTGGTAAGATGAAACCTATAAAAGCACAAACAAAGGATGAGAGGGAAAACAAGGATCTGGAGACTCACATTTGGTCCAAAGCAAACCAGCATCTTTGATTCTTTCTTATGGCTGATTTAGTATTCAGTTTCACTAATACCTTATAGTAGTCTTCCAGTATCTGAAGGGGGCCTACAGGAAGGCTGGGGAGGGATTATTGACAAGGTCTTGCAATGATGGGATGAGGGGCAATGGGTTTAAACTGGCAGAGGGGAGATTGAAACTGGATGTTAGGAGGAAATTCTTTACAGTAAGGGTGGTGAGACACTGGCACAGGTTGCCCAGGGAGGTTGTGGCTGCTCCCTGCCTGGAGGCGTTCAAGGCCAAGTTGGATGATGCCACTGAGTGACCTGTGCTAGTGGGAGGTGTTCCTGCCTATGGCAGGGGGTTGGAACTAGATGATCTTTGAGGTCCCTTCCAACCTTACCATTCTATGATTCTATGATTCACTTCAGTTGGCTATGAGTTATAATCTATCTTATATCTAAATTTCCAGGTACATGAAACAAAATTACTTTGACTTCAGGGGAAATAGTTCCCTACAGTTACAGTCTGGAGTGGTGGATTAGGAACTCCCCTCCCACACTGTTGAAATTTAGCAGAATACCTCAGAGGGCTTGGAAGTAAGATGAAGCTGTATATACAGCAAAGCAAAATTCACAAGCATATATGGTAAAAATATTTACAAGTATTTACAATTATATATAAGTTAGAGATAATACAGAAATCTGAACTCCCTCCCAGACAAAGAAACCTGTCCCAAAGGGCTCAAAACTACCCTCTCTTTCTCCATCTACCTTCCCAGACTGACAAACAAAACAACCAGCAAAGCTTACACTGTTATTTGTTAGTGGAGAGATTAGAGTGAAGAGGAAGTGAATAGATTCAGTGTCACAGACCAGAGTGGGACAAACTGTTAACATTTTGGCTTTTTATCCCTCTCAGCAAACTGATGAATGATATTGACTTCATCATTATTGTCTTTTTGCAAGCAATGATCTAAATTCTCTCATTAAAATATTCCACTTATCCTCAAACCACCACATTTGGGTTTTGGCAAGAATTCATTGACCTTGACTGCAGCCACCTAATAGCAAATTGATATTTTTTTTTAAATAATATTTTTTTTAACAGTAACTTTATTAATAATTAATTGGAAATTAATAATATTTCCACAACCTCTTGTTTTGTGGAATTCATTGCTCCTACAAACTGCCAGGAAAGAATCAAAGTAAATCCATCAGGTTAAATCAGTAACTGTTACTTTGTTTCTGGTACTATATCTTAAGAATTGATATGGCTAAATTTTTAAGAAAAATGGTTTGGAAGGTCTGAAGGCAAATAATTCCTGCAGTACTCAGACTAAGCAAGAAAACCTTGCTTCAACTGTGTAGTGGAGGGGTTATTAATTAATGTGAGATGATATTTTCAAAAACTAATACTGTTTATAAATATTCAATATTCCAAACTCNCACTGAGACTTCTGGTTCTTCCCAGGCTGCTGGGGAAAGGAAACAGGCAAGTTCTGACCTGGTCCTGATCTCCTCTGGATGACCTGTGTATCTCCAGGACTTCCTATCTTGGCAGGAGGCTTTCATGTGCAGGCAGGATGTCTTGTGATGTGCAGTCTCAGCTTGGTGTTATGCTGGCTGTGCAGGTTGATTGCATGGAGGCATTTAGAGCCTGTTCCTGGTAAACTCTTGGAAGGCAGTTTCTAGGCAGTTCAGAATACAAGGCAGCATGAATACAACGGCAGAGCACCCATACAATGGCAGAGCACACGTTGTGCTCCCTGCTCATCTCCTTTTCTCCATACAGACCAAGACTAATGGGCTTTTGGAAGCAGAATAGCCAGTCAGAATGGCAGTTAGCCAAGCTTGACCATATTAGGTGAAGCCATAGGCTTGCTTTACTCAAATTTGGGCAGACCACAAGATGAGCAGTGTGTCCTGTTTACCACAGGTTGCAAAGGGCCAGGGTCCCCAGACTTGGTGGCTCCAGGCTTTTTGTCCTCTTTCCCGTGGTTGCTTCTCCCCAAGACAGAGAGAGGGAGAGCAGAAAAACATGCCTGGGCAAGCCAGGATGTGAATAAGCCTATTTTGGCCTCTTTAGGCCTACCACAGTAAACTGTCAACTAAAACAGGATCTAAACCAACAATAAGAAGAAGCAATAATAATCATACCCGCCCTTCATACATATCTAATGAGACACCAAAACGAAAAGGTAAGAAAGTCTCAGACAATTGTTAGCAATGCCAGAATTGTGACTGTTATGAAGTTATGAACTAAAGTCAGATTTGTGTAAAAAGATGCTTTTCTCCAAAGATATGAGGCTTAACATGATATTGACTTTTTTTTTTCTTTTAGCAGTGATTTGTGAATTCTGTTCTGATATTGCAGAAGAACTCCTCTGTGTCTAGTCAAGCCCTTGACTAAAGAGCTATTGAATAATATGTCAGATGTCAATCTTGATGTATATTATTGATCATTTAGATCTTCCTTTCCTAAAATCTATATAGGCTTTTTTTGCCCTTGTGTTCTGGGTTGTTTTGTTGTTCATTTTTACTATCCTTGCTCCACCTTGTTAAGTAAAGCAAATGTTACAAGAGATGATTTCATGATGTATAATATTGATCATTTAGATCTTCCTTCCCTAAAACATATACAGGGGTTGGTTTTGTTCTTGTGTTTTGGGTTGGTTTATGGTTGATTTTTACTATCCTTGCTCCATCTTGTTAAGTAAAGCACATGATACAAGAGATGATTTCACAATGTATAATATTGATCATTTAGATCTTCCTTCCCTAAAACCTATACAGGGTTTATTTTGCTCTTGTGTTTTGGGTTGGTTTGTTGTTCATTTTTACTATCCTTGCTCCATCATGTTAAGTAAAGCAAATGATGCCAGAGATGATTTCATGAAAGCTCTGCATCTTGCAGAGTCTATCTGTGAAGTCAGAAAGAAAAAAACCCAATTATTATTATAAGAATTCTTATTAATACTTATAGGCAGGTGCAGCTTTTCCCAGGCTACACAAAACCTGAAAATTGAAAAGCATTAGTTAACTGGCTATGCAGAGAACAGGACAGGATGAATTAGATCACATTCTTGCTATAAGGAAGGGTAGTTAAATAAGAGAGCAAAAAGGAAAGCCACACAAAGGTTGAAAACTGAGCACCCGGTATTTCAAGTAACCTCAGCAGTTTAATTTGACACATTCTTCATTTTGTGTACTGTCACACCTTGTCACCCTGGATGAAGTAAGTTCTCACTTTTTCATCTAGCCCTTCAATGCATTTAATAACACACTACATGAGTTGCAAAGAAAGACAAAAATAGCTGCTTTGCCCCATAAACTTTATAGCTATTGACTAAGAAGCAGACCTCTCAGACTAGAGCCGTTCCAGTAATTATTTTCCTTCTAAACACATTCTTAATTAATTTTAAGTTTGGGGAGATTAGGTAGGTAGAGATTGAAGGATCTGAGGTGGATAGTGGTTATTCAGGACTATTTTATCTTGCGGATACAAAATCATAGAATGGTAA
>VWYK01063493.1:0-15992 GCA_013399775.1 Semnornis frantzii | reverse complement strand
CCACACCCTCCCTGGGCAACCTGTGCCAGTGTCTCACCACCCTCCCTCTCTGTGCTCCACAACCTCCCTGGGCAACCTGTGCCAGTGTCTCACCACCCTCACTGTCAAGAACTCCTTCCTAATCCCCAGCCTAAATCTAAACCTTCTGGGCCTAAGTCCCTATGAGCAGCCATGGACAAACAGGAAAGAGAAGCTAGAGAGGTGTCCTGCTCCCAGCACAGAAGGACAGGACAAAGACCACTGCTGTCTCTTCAAATGAGCAGTGACCACCTCACAGAATGGATCTGGTTGGAAGGGACCATCAGAGGTTATCTTGTCCAACCACCCTGCAGTCAGCAGGGACACCTCCAACTAGAGCAAGGTTGCTCAGGGCCACACTGAGTTCGACACTGAATGTCTCCAGGGGTGGGGTCTCAACCACCTGGGCAAGAGACCTAAAAGCTAAGGTGAGCCCCAAGCAAGAGGATGCTGCCCTCACAGCCAAGGCACTCTTGCTGGAGGCCCCAGGCCAGGACATGAACCCCTACTCACTTCTCCAGCAGCACAGGAGGCCTCGTCATCAGCGTGATCCGCCTCCAGTACCAGATCATGATGATCAGGATGCTGGGGGTCAGGAAGGTCTTCATGGCAAACCACACCTTGGTGAAGCCACCATTCTGATGGATGCCCTAGGGAAAGCCAAGGCACAAGTGAAGGGCAGGGCAGAGTGTGATACCCTTACTCTGTGCCTCTCCTTGCAGCAGAGGTGTGATGCACACCTAGAGGCACACCTAGAATCATAGAATGGTGAGGTTGGAAGGGAGCACAAGGATCATCCAGTTCCAACCCCCTGCCATAGGCAGGGACTCCTCCCACTAGCACAGGTCACTCAAGGCCTCGTCCAACCTGGCCTTGAACACCTCCAGGGAGGTTGTAGAGCACAGAATCAGGGAGGTTGTGGAGCACAGAATCACCCAACGTGATCAAAGATCACGTTGGGGGATTCTGTGCTCCACAACCTCCCTGGGCAACCTGTGCCAGTGTCTCACCACCCTCACTGCAAACAACTTCCTCCTAACATCCACTTTCACTCTCCCCTCTCACACTTCAAACCCATTCCCCTTGTCCTGCCATTCCCAGCCCTTGGCAATAGTCCCTCCCCAGCCTTCCTGCAGCCCCCTTCACATCCTGCAAGGCCACTCCAAGCTCTCCTGGAAGCCTTCTCCTCTGCAGGCTGCAGAGCCCCAACTCTCTCAGCCTGTCCTCACAACAGAGCTGCTGCAGCCCTCTCACCATCTTGCTGGCCTCCTCTGGACCCACTCCTTAAGGTGCATTATTCCTGAATCTTTCCCCAGGACACAGAGATGAGAGGCCCCAAGAGGTCTGTCAGACAGACAAGCAGAGGTGAGAACCCTCCTGGCCCTTGTGCAGCAGCAGCTGAGTGTCTGTTGCTGTTTTTAGCTCCCTGCTCCCCTCACCCTGCACCAAAGCCCATTCACTTTCTCCTAACCTGCTGACTGTTCAAATTTGGAACATAGTGGGAGGTTGGGGGTGAGGTTACAGGAGATGGAGTGAGCTGAGCTGATCCCTCTCTGATCCTCACAGGGGAAGGAACCATTCCTCCTCCTCACAGGTCTGCACAATGCGCCCCCCCAGACGCTGACACTCCCTGGAAGATGTGGGTTTGCCCCACACGGGAAGGACACAGCACCCAAGCAGGCTTCCACGGCCCGGCAAGCAAACCAAACACACAGAGCTGCGAGGTGGAGAGGAGCCAAGGCAGGGGCACTGTGCCACAGCGTGGAAAAAGCTGGTGGGACTGCTCCCAGACAAGTAACCAGATACTGCTGAAGCGCAGTCAGCGCCGGCGGGAAGCTCATCGGCCAGCCGAGGGCACTGCTCAGACACACAGCCTCCCACCACCGTCTGCGGCCACCGCAGACAGCCGCTGCTGCTGACACCCACGGCGGTGGGAGGCTTTCCAGCTGCGAGCACCCATGGCCGCCGCGCCTGGAGGGAGGGCAGGAGTAAGGACAGCAGACAGGCATCTCAAACAGCTGCACGGCCACGGCCAGCTGCACGGCAGACCAAGGCCTCCTCTGAACCCTGCCGGTCTCTTCCTCCTTAGTTCCTATCCATCAAGGGGAGGACTCCACCAGGGGGAGGACTCCACATCGAGCCAGACCACGGCAGGGAGAAGGGGACAGAGGGGAGCTCTTGGGGGCTGTGGGCAAAGCCCAGCTCCAGAGGTGGTCAGAGACTGGCCCTGCTCAAAGCTTGGGGACGGCAGCTACAGAGTCACACATGGCTGAAGTTGGAAGGATCTCAGAGATCGTCTGCTCCAACCTCCCTGCCACGAGCATGAGGATGCCTCTCAACTAGACATGGCTGCTCAAGGCCTCATCCAGCCTGGCCTTGAACACTTCCGGAGAGGAGGCATCCACAGCTTGCTGCCTACTTGTCAAAGCATCCCTCGGGAAGGAGCGAAGCGACGTCTGCAGGCAGGAGCTGCCAGGCCGAAGGGGAGCTGATGGCAGACACTCACCACCAGGCGGATGTCCTTGATCTCCCCGATGCCCACGTTGATGCCCTTCCTCTCGTTGACGGGCAGGCGGATGTTGATCAGGTAGTACTTGTGTGCCACGCTGCCGATCTCCATGAAGGGCAGGAAGTCACAGTCGTAGTGGCGCCCTTCGGACTCCGGCGTCTAGGGAGAGGCCGCACAGCAGCGATGCAATGGGCAGCCCCGGACCCACCAACAGCATCGGGGTCAAGGCACCCTCAAAGCTCACCCTGTCCAACCCCCCTGCAGGCAGCAGGGACACCTCCCACTGGATCAGGCTGCCCAGGGCCACACCAAGGCTGATCCTGAAAGGCTCCAGAGATGGAGCTCAGCCACAACCCTGAACAAGCCCTTCCAGCCTCTCACTACCCTCCTCCTGATGTCCAACCTAAACCCACCCTGCTCCACTTTCAAACCATTGCCCTTAGTCACAGAATCACAGAACCAGGCAGGTTGGCAGAGAGCTCCAAGCTCCCCCAGCCCAACCTAGCCCCCAGCCCTACCCAACCAACCAGACCATGGCACTCAGTGCCCCAGCCAGGCTTGGCTTCAACCCCCCCAGGGATGGGCACTGCAACACCTCCCTGGGCAGCCCATTCCAATGCCAATCACTCTCTCTGCCAACAACTTCCTCCTAACATCCAGCCTGAGCCTGCCCTGGCACAGCTTGAGGCTGTGTCCCCTCCTTCTGGCCCTGGCTGCCTGGCAGCAGAGCCCAAGCCCAGCTGGCTCCAGCCTCCCTTCAGGGAGCTGCAGAGAGCAATGAGCTCTGCCCTGAGCCTCCTCTTGTGCAGGCTGCACACCCCCAGCTCCCTCAGCCTCTCCTCACAGGGCTGTGCTCCAGGCCCCTCCCCAGCCTTGCTGCCCTTCTCTGGACACCTTCCAGCACCTCAACATCTCTCTTCAATGGAGGGGCCCACAACTGGACACAGCACTCAAGCTGTGGCCTGAGCAGTGCTGAGCACAGGGGCACAAGAACCTCCCTGCTCCTGCTGCCCACACTGCTCCTGAGCCAGCCCAGGATGCCATTGGCTCTGCTGCCCACCTGGGCACACTGCTGCCTCCTCTTCAGCTCCTCTCTCCCAGCACCCCCAGCTCCCTCTCTGCCTGCCTCCTCTCAGCCACTCTGTGCCCAGCCTGCAGCACTGCTTGGGGTTGTTGTGGCCAAAGTGCAGAACCCTGCACTCAGCCTTGTTCAGTCTCATCCCCTTGGCCTCTGCCCACCCATGCAGCCTGCCCAGGTCCCTCTGCAGAGCCCTCCTGCCCTCCAACAGCTCCACTCCTACTCCTAGCTTGGTGTCATCTGCAAACTCACTGATGCTGGACTCAATGCCCTGGTCCAGATCATCAATAAAGATCCTGTCATCACAGGCCCTTCTAAACAGTCCCTTCCTGTAGGTCCACTTCAGGTGTTGAAATGCAGCTGCAAGGTCTCCCCAGAGCCTTTTGCTCTCCAGGCTCAACAGCCCTAACTCTCAGCCTGTCCCCACAGGAGAGGTTCTCCAGTCCTCTGATCACCTTTGTGGCTTCCTCTAGACCTGCTCCAGCAGGTCCATGTCTCTTGTGTTGAGAGCCCACAGTACTGCAGGTGAGGAAGCACCATGAAGGAATCACAGAACTTTTTGGTTGGAAGAGACCTCTAAGATGATGGAGCCCAATCATCAACCCAGCATGACCATGGCCATTACACCACATCCCCAGGTGCCATGGCCACACTCTTCTTGAACACCTCCAGGGATGGTGACTCCACCACCTGCCTGGGAAGCCTGTTCCCACGTCTGAAAGGAAGAGGACAAATGGCAGCACTCTCCCCCACCTCCAGCACCATCAAACCACCTTACTTTTGGCGAGCTAAAGGTGCACTTCAGCTTCCTGATCTCTATGGCGTGGGTCATCTCCTGCCACTCCTCCAGCATGTCGTCACGATACGCCAGCGACACGTCCAGGGTGACCTCTGCGTTCTCTTCTGCAAGACAAAGGGCACAGCAAGCTCCTGAAGAGAGGGATGGGAGAGCACCAGAAGGGTGGCAGAGCCTCTGTGTGTGCCTCAGGGAGGCATACAGCTGCAGAGGAGAAGGGAAAGGTTTGCTGCCCAAGCGCAGGCTTCTTTTCCCCAAACGTTTGTCTGCTCTCCAGTGGAGGAGGAATCTTTACTGATCATAAAGCTTTGATTTCCTTCCAGCCTCTCATGACTGATGGTACAGTTGTGGGTCAAGAGAGTCATTTACTCCAAGAGTCACAGAGCAACTATTGGAAGGCATCTCCCAGATCAGCCAGTTCAAAGGTGAACTCAGCACTGCCAGGACACTGCTAAATCAAGTCACTCAGGACCACATCTCCACAGCTGTGAAGCCCTTCCAGAGATGAGGACTTCACCACTGTCCTGGGCAGCCTGGGCCAGGCCTTGACAACCCTTTTGGGAAAAAAACTGTTCCTCATGGCCAATATAAACCTTCCCTGGGCAAACGTGAGGCCATTTCCTCTTGTCTTATCACTTGTTCCTTGAGAGACCAACCCCACCTGGCTCTGACCTCCTTGCAGGGAACTGTAGAGAGCCAGAAGGTCTCCCCTCAGCCTCCTTTCCACCAGCCTGAACAACTTCAGCTCCCTTAGCTGCTCCTCACAGGACCTGCTGATGAAGCTGAGCTGGCCTTGAAGCCTGCCAAGCAGCAGCACAAGCACTTCAAAAACCCGAGGCAAGTCCATACCAGCCCTGCCAGATGTACCAGCACAGATCCAAGAGAAGGCTCTGAACGAGGAGCACATCCCCAGACAAGCATCTGCATGCCACAGCCTGGCCTCTGTTTAGAGATCACCAACCTGAGAGCTGCAGCTGCTGCCAAAGAATTGGAAGATGCCTACAGAACCAACCAGGACAGAGAAACATTGAAGGTGGCTACAGAATCACTTCTGCCAAAGTGCCATGAGCCCTGTGCAAACCACTCATGCTCCTGAGCTCAGGCCAGCAATGCCTCTGCAGCTCTGACACATGCACAGAACTACACCATGGTGGGAGCTGAAAAGAACCACCTGGAGATCACCCACTCCAACACCCCCTGCTCAAGCAGGGCACCCACAGCAGCTTGCCCAGCAGCACAGTGCCCAGCTGGGCTTGGAAGCTCTGCACACAAGGAGACTCCACAGCCTCTCTGGGCAGCCCACTCCAGGCCTCCAGCACCCTCACATCAAAAAGTTTCTCCTCCTGCTCACATGGAACCTCCTGGGTTCCACTTTGTGTCCACTGCCTCTTGTGCTGTCCCTGGGCACCACTGAGCAGAGTCTGGCCCCATCCTCTTGCCCCCCACAGCTCCTTTATCTCTTGCTGAGCACTGCTCAGCTCCCCTCTGGGGCTGCTCTTCTGCAGGCTCTCAGCCCCAGGGCTCTCAGCCTTTGCTCCTCCCAGAGCTGCTCCAGGCCCCTCAGCAGCTCTGTATCCTCCCCTGGACTCTCTCCAGCAGTTCCCTGTCTCTCGAACTGTGATCTCAGAACTGGGCCCAGTACTGACTCCAGGTGTGGCCTCAGCAGGGCAGAGGGGAAGGAAACTCTCCCTTGAGCTGCTGCCCACACTCTTCCTCATGCACACCAGGATGCCATTTGCCTTCCAGGCCATGAGGCCACATTGCTGCCCGATGGTCAATCTGCCCAGCAGCACATGCAGCTCCTTCTCCAGGGAGCTGCCTTGCAGCAGCTTCGACCTCCCCTGTACTGCTGCAGAGGGTTATTGACCCCCAGCTGCAGGACTCCAGTGGCTGAACTTCATGAGGTTTTCCCCTGCCCAGGTCTCCAGCCTGCCCAAGTCTGGTTGAATGGCAGCACGATGAGGCGGCAGCCGCTCCGCCCAGCGTGGCATCACCCAAGCTATCCACCAGGGCTGTGCCACTGCAGGAGCAGACACCAGAGGTGCTCTGTCCTGCGAGGATGTGGAAGGTGCTGTAACACCCAGAGCTTCTCTCCTCTGTGTGCAGCAGAGCTGCCTGTGCTGCCAGCAGCAGCCCACAGGCAGGCATTTTGAGAGTCGGTGAGCAATGAAGTTCAGCTCCACGAAACCAAATCAATATCTGCTCTCCATAACTCTGCAGGGAGGCTGCTTCACACCTCCAAGCAGCAGGAGTCTTTCAAGCACTGCTGCTGCTTCTTCATGTCTGTTTGTGCTGGGCAGATGTGGTGGCACACCCATGCAAACCAGTGGGAAGGGGTGGGCATGGCAGCCGTGGGCTTGCTATCTGTGCAGCGTTTGGAGGCAGCTCCTCTATGCATCTGATGTGCATCCATCAAGACCCTCATGAGGTGTTTTTCTCTTTGTTTTTCCTTTCCACACAGGGTGTGCACCATGCAGACTGGCACCCAGAGCTCCTCTCTCCAGCAGCCATCAGTGAGGTTTCCATCAAACACGGATTTGCCATCTCAGAGCTGCTATTTAGGAGCCCAGCAAAACAGATCAATGGGAACAGAAGGTTAAAGCTTGGCCCAGCTAAAGAGCAGTGGAGACTTCATTTCAGAAGCCATAAAACCAACTGGAATGTTTGGGATGAGAGCCAACAATAGCAGCTTTTAGCATTTCATCTTTGCAAGGCAAATGTTGCTGCTGCCATGGAGTATGAAAAGCAGAAGGCAAAACCAGTGGCAGTTTCTCCAGGGCAAGGAGTCTGAGGCTGCCTTCTGAGTGCCATCAGCCCCTGCATGGAAGCTCTCATGAGAGTACAGATATCCCTCAAAGCTCTCAGCAGAAAACACTCCACCCCAGGGAGGCCACAGCTGGAGTCCTGGGCCCAGTTCTGGGCTGCCCAGCTCAAGAGAGAGTCCAGGAGAGGCTCCAAAGATGCTGAAGGGCCTGGAGCAGCTCTGGGAGGAGGAAAGGCTGAGAGCCCTGGGGCTGAGAGCCTGCAGAGGAGGTCTGCTCAATGCTCAGCAAGAGATAAAGGACAGAGATAAAGAGATCTTCAGAGGAGATCTGCTCAATGCTAAACAAGAGATAAAGGACAGAGATAAAGAGATCTTCAGAGGAGATCTGCTCAATGCTAAACAAGAGATAAAGGACAGAGATAAAGAGATCTTCAGAGGAGATCTGCTCAATGCTAAACAAGAGATAAAGGACAGAGATAAAGAGATCTTCAGAGGAGATCTGCTCAATGCTAAACAAGAGATAAAGGACAGAGATAAAGAGATCTTCAGAGGAGATCTGCTCAATGCTAAACAAGAGATAAAGGACAGAGATAAAGAGATCTTCAGAGGAGATCTGCTCAATGCTAAACAAGAGATAAAGGACAGAGATAAAGAGATCTTCAGAGGAGATCTGCTCAATGCTAAACAAGAGATAAAGGACAGAGATAAAGAGATCTTCAGAGGAGATCTGCTCAATGCTAAACAAGAGATAAAGGACAGAGATAAAGAGATCTTCAGAGGAGATCTGCTCAATGCTAAACAAGAGATAAAGGACAGAGATAAAGAGATCTTCAGAGGAGATCTGCTCAATGCTAAACAAGAGATAAAGGACAGAGATAAAGAGATCTCCAGAGGAGATCTGCTCAATGCTAAACAAGAGATAAAGGACAGAGATAAAGAGATCTCCAGAGGGGATCTGCTCAATGCTCAGCAAGAGATAAAGGTCCTGTGGGGGCAAGACTCTGCTCAGTGGTGCCCAGTGACAGGGCAAGGAGCAATGGGCACAAACTGGAACCCAGGAGGTTCCATCTGAACAGAAGGAGAAACTTCTTTGCTGTGAGAGTGCTGCAGCCCTGGAGCAGGCTGCCCAGAGAGGCTGTGGAGTCTCCTTCTCTGCACAGCTTCCAACCTACCCATGCCACTGTGCTGCAGGGCAAGCTGCTGTGGGTGCCCTGCTCGAGCAGGGGGGGTGGACTGGATGATCTGCAGAGGTCCCTTCCAACCTCTGCCATGCTGGGGTGCTGTGATGTGAAGAAGATTCCTGACTTATGCCATTAACACTAAAATGTCAGGTGGTGAACAGACAATGTTGGGGGTCTGTGTCCTCTCCCTGCCTAGCATCAGCACCCCTGAAAGTCCTCCAGGCAGGCAGATGTGCATGAGGGGAGGGAGGAGAGAAGCAGCAGCTGATGCTCCAGCAAGCCTGGCCTGCAGATCAAAGCAAGGTGCTGTTAGTAGACAACAATGTTATTCAGCATCAAAACAGCAGATGGGAGGAGGGAGCAGAAGCCTGACAGTTGAACCAGTTTTTACTTCTGGAAGTGCTGAGAGCAAGCAGAGGGTTTGAATTATTGAAGGTTGAGGCACAGAAGAACTCATGCAAGGAAAGCAAAGGAAAAAATCCTGGCCTCAGCCTCCCAGACACTAAGATGCTTGAGGAGAGCAGCTCTGTGGTTCCTCCACACACAGCCATCAAGATTCTGCAGCACTTCCTAACAATGAAAGGTAGAAGTAAGTAGAAATTTCTGTCTGATGAAGCTGCCCATGCAAGGAAGCTTCACCTCACAAGGACCACGTCAGAGCCCCAACTCCTCATGGCATTCTCCAGAGTTACTTTGCCTTCAAAGACCTTGGAGATGAGGTCTAAAAAGCCCTGGGAGCCTGGAACACCCCCACTGGGATGAACAGCTTGAGCACTGAGTCCCAGCCTCACCAGTGCCACAGCATTACAGACCCTCCAGAGATGAGGGAGGTTTGCTTAGATGACTGTGAGCTCACAGAGCCCCAGCAGGGTGGGCTTGGCAGGGACCTCTGGAGACCATCCAGTCCTACCCCTGCTCAAGCAGGGCACCCACAGCAGCCTGCCCAGCAGCAGAGTGCCCAGCTGGGGCTGGAAGCTCTGCAGACTGGAACCTAAGGATGCCCTAGGAGCAGAAGACAGCCTCCTGCTGGAGTTCTCAGCTTTGATGACTCAGGGACTGTCCCTTCACAGGGCCATGAGATGCTCCCACAGTGAGGGACTCTCTGCTCTGTCATGCCCCAAGCACCACCAGTGTGTTTTTTCACACTGGCATTTTCCAGTCAGGCATTCAATGCCCAGCAGCATCTCCATGACTCACTTCTGAGGACAGTATAGCAGAGGACATCTTCAGTGCTATGACAATAGTCTAAAAATAGAGAAGCTGTTTCAGAAGAGAGCTCTGTGTCAGCTGCAGGCTAATACAGCCTGGCTGACAAGAGGCTCAGAGAAGCAAGCAGAGGAGACACAGAGTTTTTGGGGCTGCACTTCCATGCTTCACCAACTCTTTAGAAGTCCAGAACCTGCCAAAGAAACCAAAATTGGCTGAATCTGGAGCCTGCAGTCAGCACTGCACATCAGCAGCCTTCCAGCTACAAAGAAACCAGGAGCTGCTCTCACAGCTGAACACTTCTGGAGATAAAGAGGAGAGAAAAAGGAGTATTTCAGACTGCAGAATGAGGCTGGTCCCTCTGTGGTGTACTGTCAGCTCTGTCACTGGGACATCATCTCCTGTCCACCACAATGCAGCTTTCCCTTCACACTCCTCAGGGACTTGGAATTCCAAGGTGTTAATTCACAGAATCAGAGAACTTTCAGCTTGGAAGAGATCTTTAAAACCATCAAGGCCAAGCACTGACTCAGCACTAAACCATGGCACTCAGCACCACAGCTATGCTGCCTTCAAAGCCCTCCAGGGATGGGGACTCCACCACTGCCCTGGGCAGCCTGGACAGGCCTTGATGACCCTCAAGGGGAAGAAATTGCTCCTCATATCCAAACAAAACCTCCAAGGGAGCAACTTGAGGCCATTTCCTCTTCTCTTGTTAGAAATCTTGAGTGAAAAATTGCTTCCATTACAGATTGGCTTTGGTTGGAAAAGTCCTTAACAATGGAGTCCAGCCAGGCTCCAAATGTACCAAGGCTGGTGCCAAGCCATGTCCCTCAGCACCACATCTCTGCTGCTTTTGAACACCTCCAGGGATGGAGGTTCAACCATCTCCCTTGGCAGCCTCCTCCAGGGCTTCAGAACCCTTTCAGTGAGGAAGTTTCTCCTTGTGGCCAACCTACATCTTGCCTGGTGCAACTTGAGGCCATTTCTCTTGTCCTGTCACTTGTTCCTTGGGAGCAGAGCCCAAGCCCCAGCTGGCTCCAGCCTGCTTTCAGGGAGTTGCAGGGAGCCAGGAGGTCTCCCCTCAGCCTCCAGGGTTGAACACTCCTCAGCTGCTCCTCCCCAGCCCTGCTCTCCAGACCCTTCCCCAGCTTCATTGCCCTTCTTGGACTCACCCCAGCACCTCAATGTCCTTCTTGAAGTGAGGGCTCCAAAACTGAACACAGTATCCAAGTTGCTCATCCAGGCCAGGATGCTGGTGGCCTTCTTGGCCACCTGGGCACACCTTGGCTCATCTTCAGCCACTGCTGACCGACAGTCCTTAAGCAGTTTTCCACCAGGCACTTTCCAGCCACTCTACCCCAAGCCTGGAGCCTTCACAGTGTTGTTGTGACCCAAGTGCAGCACCCAGCACTTGGCCTTGTTGAGCCTCATCCCACTGGCCCCAGGCCATGGATCCAGCCTGACCAGGTCCCTCTGCAGAAGGGTCCCTACCCTCCAGCAGATACAGTCCTGCTGCCAGCCCAGTGTCATCTGCAAACTGACTGAGGGTGCCTCTGTTCCCTCATCCAGACCCTTGATAAGGACATTCAGGAGAACTGGCCCCACAGCTGAGCCCTGAGGATCACCACAGGTGACCTCAACCAGGAAGCAACTTCAGGTTTACTTTTCCACAAGGTGAAACTGAGGCAGGAAGCCCAAGAGTCCAGCTCTGGGGGCTCCTGAATTCCATGGGAGCTGGGGAGTGAGCAGCTGGCAGGTCCCTGCTCTGCACAGCAAGGGATGGGTGCCACTGGATTATTTCTTGTCCCACAGAAGGTCATGCTGCAGAGCAGCCCAGAGAGCAGGGCTGATGTCCCTGGCTCAGAACATCCTTCCCTGAGCTGTTCTGCCCACAAAGGCACAGCAGGAAGACCTCCCAAGCAGCAAGGAGCAAAGCAAAGTAAAGGAGGAATGAATTTTTAGAGGGAATCAGAGAATGGTAGGGGCTGGAAGAGATCACCCAGTCCAGCCCCCCTGCCACCAAAGCAGGACCACCTAGGGCAGGTCACACAGGAATGCATCCAGATGGGTCTTGAAGGCCCCCAGTGAAGGAGACTTCACAGCCTCTCTGGGCAGCCTGCTCCAGGGCTCTCACCCTTACTCCTGGTGTTGAGGTGGAACCTCCTGGATTCCAGTTTGTGCCCACTGCCTCTTGTCCAGCTGTTCAAAACAGCTTCAGATATGGCACTCTGGGATGTGGTTTAGGGACCATGGTGGTGCTGGGTTGATGGTTGGACTTGCCCTTAGAGGCCTTTTCCAACAGAAACCAGTCTATGGTTCTTCTGCTGAGAAAGAGGCTGAGGGAGCTGGGGGTGTGCAGCCTGCAGGAGAGGAGGCTCAGGGCAGAGCTCATTGCTCTCTGCAGCTCCCTGAAGGGAGGTTGGAGCCAGCTGGGCTTGGGCTCTGCTGCCAGGCAGCCAGGGCCAGAAGGAGGGGACACAGCCTGAAGCTGTGCCAGGGCAGGCTCAGGCTGGATGTTAGGAGGAAGTTGTTGGCAGAGAGAGTGATTGGCATTGGAATGGGCTGCCCAGGGAGGTGGTGGAGTGCCCATCCCTGGAGGGGTTGAAGCCAAGCCTGGCTGGGGCACTGAGTGCCATAGTCTGGTTGGTTGGGTAGGGCTGGGGGATAGGTTGGGCTGGGGGTGCCTGGAGCTCTCTGCCAACCTGCTTGATTCTGTGTTCCTATGATTCATGCCACCAGAAGCTACTCACAACCACCACAACCTGAGTCCTTGCCAGCTGCCAAGTGGTGAAGTGCTCAAACCCATCCTGTGACCCAGAAGACAGCCCAAGACAAACTGTTCTGCTCATACATCTCAAAGCAAGTTGCAGCCTTGCAACTTCAGGGCTTGGCCACTGAAGCACCAAACTGATGACCTGCAGGAGACAGCCTCTCTGCACCCAGAGGAGTAACAACTGTCCCAAGCTTGCTCAGCATTCCAGCAACCTGCTCCCAGGTGCTCAGCCAGTTCCTATCTCCAGCTCAGCAGTTAGACTCCAAAAGCCTCTGAGCACCACCATCTACTGAAGTCAAAGAAGCTGGGCCCCAGTGAAGGTACAGAGCTGCTCTCTGTGTCCTCCCCCTCTGCTCTGCCCTAGGGGGGGATTCAGCTGCAGGGCTGCATCCAGTTCAATTTCAGAGCCCAGGGGAGGCTGCAAAGCTGCTGAGGGGCCTGGAGCAGCTCTGGGAGGAGCAAAGGCTGAGAGCCCTGGGGGCTGAGAGCCTGCAGAAGAGCAGCCCCAGAGGGGAGCTGAGCAATGTTCAGCAAGAGCTAAAGGAGCTGTGGGGGACAAGAGGATGGGGCCAGACTCTGCTCAGTGGTGCCCAGGGACAGGACCAGGGGCAATGGGCACAAACTGGAACCCAGGAGGTTCCTTCTGAGCAGGAGGAGAAATTTCTTTGTTGTGAGGGTGCTGGAGGCCTGGAGCAGGCTGCCCAGAGAGGCTGTGGAGTGTCCTTGCCTGCAGAGCTTCCAAGCCCATCTGGGTACTGTGCTGCTGGGCAAGCTGCTGTGGGTGCCCTGCTTGAGCAGAGGGCTTGGACTGGATGATCTGCAGAGGTCCCTTCCAACCCCCACCCTGCTGGGATCCTGGGATCACCTGGATGCATGGAAGCACTGAAGCAGTTAACACAGCACAAGAACAATTCTCAGAGAAGCACCTTGGGAAGTCAGCAACTGGTCAGCATCTCACCAGTGGAGGCACTTACTGAGGTCATTGTCCATCTTGAAGGCAATGTCCAGCTGCATGATGAAGAGCATGAACTGGAACCAGGGACTCATCTCCTTGTTGGGGAGGGGAACATGGACAGAGAAGACGATGTCGTTGGCCTCGATCTGCCTGCTCACTGCCTCCTCGAAGTCTTTCAGCTTCTCACAGGGTTTGTCCCCCCAGGGCATCAGCCACTTGCTTTTGTGGTGGTTCCTCCTCAGGTCGATGCACTTCACTGAGGTGTAAGGAACAGCTGTCGTGGGGCTGGGAGCTGCAAGGGGAAGAAAACCACATTTCCAGCATCTTCAGGCACCTTCTGGAGACATTTCCCCACTGAACCATGCAGCTCCCCGCCCAGCTGTTACAGGCAGTTGAGATGATCTGATCATTCTCCCTCACAGCTCCTTCATATTACAGCTATAGAGCCATGGAATCACAGAATCAGGGACTGGAGGGGACCTCCAAAGCTCATCTGGTCCAGACTCCCCTGCCAGAGCAGCATCACCCAGAGCAGATCACACTGGGATGCATCCAGATGGGTCTTGAATCTCTCCAGAGAGGAAGACTCCACAACCCCCCTGGGCAGCCTGTGCCAGGGCTCTGTCACCCTCACAGGGAAAATATTCCTCCTCAGGTTCACAGGGAACCTCCTCTGCCTCAGCTTGCACCCAGTGCCCCTTGTGCTGTCCCTGGGCATCACCCAGCAGAGCCTGGCTCCAGCCTCCTGCCACTCACCCCTCATGCATTTATAGGGGCAGATAATTGAGCCTGCCCAGGGAGGTGGAGGAGTCACATCCCTGGAGGTATTCAACACATGTGTGGAGATGGCAGCTGGGGACATGGTTTTGTGGCCATGCTGGTGTTGGGTTGAAGGTTGGACTCTGTGAGCTTGGAGACCTTTTCCAACCCAAACAATTCTGATTCCATCTGCAGATTTATTACTGACTGTAGTGGAATAAAGCTGTGATTAGCTGAAGCAGCTGGAGGGTGGCAGACCAGCCTCAGCTCTCTGGNCCCCCAGCCCTACCCAACCAACCAGACCATGGCACTCAGTGCCCCAGCCAGGCTTGGCTTCAACCCCTCCAGGGATGGGCACTCCACCACCTCCCTGGGCAGCCCATTCCAATGCCAATCACTCTCTCTGCCAACAACTTCCTCCTAACATCCAGCCTGAGCCTGCCCTGGCACAGCTTGAGGCTGTGTCCCCTCCTTCTGGCCCTGGCTGCCTGGCAGTAGAGCCCAAGCCCAGCTGGCTCCAACCTCCCTTCAGGGAGCTGCAGAGAGCAATGAGCTCTGCCCTGAGCCTCCTCTCCTGCAGGCTGCACACCCCCAGCTCCCTCAGCCTCTCCTCACAGGGCTGTGCTCCAGGCCCCTCCCCAACTTCATCATCCCTCTCTGGACACCCCAGGAGAGCACAGGATGCCCCTGACTTAAAGCAGATGGGAGAAATTCCTTCCTGCTAAACATTTCTCTGCAGTCAGCAGCTGTGGATGAGGAAGCATCTGTGGAGCTGCATTACCAGCTCAGCCCCTGGGCTTCTGGGGAGGCTGGGATGACTCCCACGGCACATCTGCAGGCAGGAGGTGGTGGTGGTGGCTCTGGGCTGGGCTAGAGTTGCAGCTTTCTCCCTTTAGCAAGGATTCTTAAAAAAGAATTGTGTGGTGGAGCAGTGAGCAGAGCCTTTCCTGCCCGAGCAAGCATCCAGCTGCAGCTGTGCCTGGTTCGTGCTGAGGGCAGCACCTCACAGACCCAGAGTGGGTTGGGCTGGAAGGGACCTGCAAGATTATCTCACCCCTACCCCTCTGCCAAGGGCAGGGACACATCCCAGGCAGAGCAGGTTCCTCAAGGCCCCATCCAACCTGACCTTGCACACCTCCATGGTGCCACCACCCTCATGGTGTGGCCCTCCATAACCCCCCCAAATCATGGTCCTCCCACCCCCATGGTGCCACCACCATCATCATCGTGCCACAACCATCACACTCCTACTATCTCCATGGTGCCACCTCCATCATGATCCCACCACCTTCCTCTTGGACTGGCTGCACCTCCTCAGCCTCCTTCTCTAACCCTGCTCTTGGCCTCCTTCTCCAACCTTCTTCTTGGCCTGGCTGAACCTCATCAGCTTCCCCTCAGCTTCTTTCTCTGACCTTCCTCTGGGCTTGGTTTACCCTCCTCAGCCTCCTTCTCCAGCCTTCCTCTGGGCTTGGTTTAACCTCCTCAGCCTCCTTCTCCAGCCTTCCTCTGGGCTTGGTTTAACCTCCTCAGCCTCCTTCTCCAGCCTTCCTCTTGGCTTGGTTTACCCTCCTCAGCAACCCTCCCTGGGCACCCTGCTCCAGTGTCTCACCACCCTCACTGGATAGAATTTCTTTCTAATCTCCAGCCTAAATCTGCCCTCTGCCAGCTCAAACCCTTGGCCCTTGTCCTGTTGCTACAAGCCCTGTATAAAGTCCCTCCTCAGCTCTTCTGTAGCCCTCTTCAGGCACTGGATGCAGCTGGGTTCTTGATGTGGGCACAGGCTTGCCTCGTGTGTTTGTATGCTGGTTTGAGGCTGGTTGGAATATTTTAATGAGAGCAATTAGCTGTTTGGTTGTGCTGAGATGCCTTTTGGGAGTGAGCTGGCCCCAGCTGTGGCTTCAGCAACTCTGCACAGAGTCCAGGGCAGGAGGCACAGAATCATAGAATCAG
>VWYK01063491.1:10216-30556 GCA_013399775.1 Semnornis frantzii | reverse complement strand
GTTTGTTTGTTTTGTGTTTATTTTAGCAACTCATAGAATCATAGAAACATAGAATGGTAAGGTTGGAAGGGACCTCAAGGATCATCTAGTTCCAACCCCCTGCCATAGGCAGGGGCACCTCCCACCAGCACAGGGCACTCAAGGCCTCCTCCAGCCTAGCCTCGAACCCCTCCAGGGAGGGAGCAGCCACAGCCTCCCTGGGCAACCTGTGCCAGTGTCTCACCACCCTCACTGCAAACAACTTCCTCCTAACATCCACTTTCAATCTCCCCTCTGCCACTTCAAACCCATTGCCCCTTGTCCTGCCATTCCCAAACCTTGTCAATAGTCCCTCCCCAGCCTTCCTGGAGCCCCCTTCAGATCCTGGAAGGCTACTCTAAGGTCTCCTGGGAGCCTTCTCTTCTGCAGGCTGCAGAGCCCCAACTCTCTCAGCCTGTCCTCACAGCAGTGCTGCTGCAGCCCTCTCAGCATCTTCATGGCCCTTGTTACTCTTAACAGCTCAAGCTGTCTGTGATCCACAGCTCCAGTAGTAAAATACTTTGGGAGGATTATAAGATGTCAGAACCACTGTCCAGTATGTTTTGATTTACTCTCATGAGACTCTAATCAAAATAATCAGTCAAAGTAATGGTCTGGCCCATTACTAAAGGTAGGACAATCACACGTGTCAGTGTTACAAACACTACTGCTTTTAAAAAGCTCTTTAGCCAGTTGTTAATTGTTCTCATGGTATTTTCCTTTAATAATTCCTGTTATGATTTTGTTGCCTTAGCATCCTTTGATACCCATAAAAATATAATTTGCCTGCTATTTGTGATTGCAGTCCATGATTGCTCTTTATTTTCACATTTCTGCAGATGGTTTTGTGGCCAGACTCTCACATTAGCTGGGTATTAAAAATATTTTTCTGGCCCAAGTTATCATCCACAGTGGCAACATGGGTACTGAACTGGAGCATGCTCTCTTAAAAAAAAATTCTGATGGCCTGAGGGTGAAAGAACTATGTGTGTACTCTGTTACAAGAACAGACAGGCAGCTCATTGAACTGACATGTATAGAAGATGGCAGAATGATGCACAGTGCAGTTCTAGTTCACGTGTTAGGGCAGACCAGGAGTATGCAATGTGCTGGTTTGAGGCTAATTGGAATATTTTAATAGAGAAAATTATATTGTAGGCTGTGAAAAGCAAACACTGGTGCTGTGTGCTGCACTCAGGCTTGCTGAGATGTATAAAAACAAGAACACAAATATAGATAAGACAGTGTCTCTCAGTCTCTCTGTGAGCCACTGGGTCCTCTGCTGAATAACCTCACTAACCACTCTGCTTCTAATCCCCCTGCCCATCCTCCAAACTCACCTTGCACATAAGGCAGACCCTGGGGTAAGGCAGAGGGGTGGAAAGAAGGTGGAAGGGTGGTTGGGAGCCCCTCCTGGGGACTCTGATTGCTGGCAGGGGGATTGTGTTTCTGTATTGCCTTTAACTTGTCTATGTCTGTAACTATTCCTGTCTGTTGTGTATATCTCTGCTTGTACATTGTGCAGAGCTGTAAATAGAGCTTCAGTCCTTAACTTCCAGCTGCCTGAGTCTAGTCTAGGGGATTTTACAAAGTGAGGGTGGGGGGAGGGCAGGGAACTCCCAAACTATCACATGCAAAAATAAAAAGAAACATTCTAGGCATTTTAATCAGTCACAAAATTAACATTTGTCAAGATATTTTAAGAAATATTACAACTATATTTGCCAAAATCTCATTAGCAGTACATATGAGTGGAAGCCAAACTTTCTGTCTCTCACATGTCATTTATTTAAACTGTCTCAGAAAGCAGAAACCTGATAGTTGCTAATATATTGTATTATGGCACTGAACCTTTCATGATTATTTTATTGCCCTTGCCTGCAGTGTTTGTCCTTGGGAGTCAGCTTGACAAAATTATTTTGGATCAGTGTTTTAATTGTGGTCTAAATTGAATTTGGAAATGTAAATCTGTTTTTTTCTTTCTGTGATCAAGCACAAGCTCCTGTCATGTCCAATGTGACCTCAGACTTTTTCCCTATTCACAGTGAACAAAATTTGCAGAGCTGAAAGGTTGCCTTTCAATAGATAGCCTTTTACCTAAAAAAAACATCAGGAGATAGCATTTGTTCTCTGAGGGCTCATCACTCCTTAGAAGTCTTTTCAAGGAAAAGAGAGAAAGTGTTGTCTAGATACTGGTACTTACTTTCTTCTCATCTGTACTTTTTGTTTGTTTGTTTGCTTGCTTGCTTTTTCCCTTGACAATACTTTAACTAGTTGAAGTGTGAAGCTGTGAAGCTGTATTTTCTAGCTATACCACTTTAAATACCAAAATGATAGAATTTCTTAAACACTTTATTCTGTGGTCTACGTACACACAGCATTCAAAAAGAGAAAAACTACTAATCTTGAAAAGAGAGTATTTTCACCAAAATGTGGAAGCAAATAGAGAGTCAAGGCCTCTGGAAAATTAAGTTTTTATATATGTTCAGAACAGCTGCAATATTTTCACTTAAGAGTCTACAATTCAAACAAAGTGAGCATTTCACTTCCCAGCATGTACTACTAGTTATATGCTGAGGCACAAATGACTCTTAAATGACTGAATATAAGTACCTGCTTGCCTAGTGTTTGAAAACCCTCAGCTGGGAAAAGAAAAACACTTCCCCTTGAAGACCACCAGGTGTATCTGCTGATGTAAGTACACAGTCACATTTAGTAAGGAGGTACCCTTGAAAAGCTAAACAAGGAAGTAGATTTTGCATTTGACTCTGTCAGATTTGTTAGGAGTTTTATTCCTGGAATACAGTGTTCCACAGTCTGTATCATGCTCTTCAGAAAGTTCTGATTAATGTATTTTTGATCATTTTTACCTTGGACAATGGCATCATGATTTGCTTGGAATGTAATTGCAAATCATGGAAGCAAACATGCAGTTAGGTAGCATATGAGCACTGTAGATCATACAGTCCTCCCTTTTCTACTTGAAAAAAGAGAATTTCTGAATTAGATTAGTCAGGGTTCTGTGAAGGCTAGAGAGGTGCTGCATTCTACTCAGTAGCAAACACAAGATACAAGATAGATTTTTACTGGAATTATGATCTATTAAGCAGAGAATCAGTGATGGGTACTGTGCTCTGCATATAGGTGAAAAGCATCTCTGAAGTTTTTCTTGGTTTTGTTTTAAATAGCAATGGATTTAGAAACATCTGAAAACATTGTTTGGTGTAGGAGCATCAGAACTGACACAGTAAACCAGAAAATTTGTTTGTTTGGTTCCTTTGTTATTTACATATTGGTGACCAACATAATGGATAGCTCAGAAACCCTCCAAACCAACAGCAGGTAGTCCTGCATGAGTCTAACACTTTCCCAAAGCAGCAGGTGATAATTGTGTATACCATTGGTCATATGA
This sequence comes from Semnornis frantzii, assembly GCA_013399775.1. Classification (NCBI taxonomy): domain Eukaryota; kingdom Metazoa; phylum Chordata; class Aves; order Piciformes; family Ramphastidae; genus Semnornis; species Semnornis frantzii. Next base: position 27,126 of record VWYK01063491.1, on the reverse strand, counting down.
AAGATTAATTTTAAAAATATCTTTCTAGCTCTGATTTTTGGAAAACTTTGATGGCAACTATTTGACAAAGTTGTATAAGAATTTTCTTTACTTGTTCTGAATTTGTGTATATCTTACTCTATCATATATAAATGGTACCATGGTATGATTTATACTGCCTTCCATCAGAGTGTATAGATATTAAGCAACTCAGGGGCAATATATTTTCCCTTGCCTGAAAGTATCTGCAGCTGTAAATTGCTGTATGAAAAATGAAAAGTATGCTTAATGATAACATAGTCAGATCTAAATCAAACAGCATTCTGTTAAGCAAGGCTGATTCTTTTGAGGATATCTGGGGGAGTAATAGTCTGAAAAACAGAATGACCAAGCACTCCACAATTCTGGATGAAGAAGAAATTGCAACCTTCTGTCCCTTTGATTGCTGTAAGAAAGGACAGAATACAGATCAGTCTTCCCAATTTCAAATATCATAAGATCAGACAGTCTGTAATGGTCTGTTTCTGATTTCTGTACCAGAAGGACACTGGACACTATCTGCTGAAAAGCAGAGGAAAACGAAGCTCACAGGACATCAGTGTATCCACATCCACAGAGAGGAATTCTGGAGAAATAAAGATATTTTGACAGTAGCTTCAACTGAATCAAACGTTGGCATAATTGAGATAATGGTACATTATCATCAGTCTGTATCTAGGTTTTCTCTTCCCATACTTTTAAGTCTTAATGTCTGTCTAAATCTGTATGCTTCTCATTCTTGCTGTCATTCTAAAACTATTATTTTCTTTCTGTCTCATGTAATGATTTTTATGGGTTTCTGTGATGGGTTTTTTGTGATCAGTTGGTACCTTTGTGAATGAGTTCTCCCGTGATAGGAAGATCTACTATTACAGAAAATTACTTTTTTCAACTATACCAAAAAGTCTGATATTTTCAAAATGCAACCGAGTCTTAGTCTGAGTAAGTTTTAGTTTTGAAAGGAGGAAAAAAAAGTTTTGTACCTGACAAATTAAGAGGGAGTGGAGAACAGAACAGAGAAATAATCTAATAGCAAAGTATTTTACATTAAAAATGTTCAAAAACAAATTAAAAAATAATTAAAATTAAATGTAATTATTTTTACATTAAAATTTTAATTAATTTTACATTTTTTGCATTAGCTTCACCCAAAAGCTGTCTTAAGCATGATATTTCACTAAAACTGATACAAAAAATGAAGTGCAAAGAGCTGATTTGAATTAACAATATTAATTACAGGCCTTACAGCTGTAAAAAAATTATGGCACACACTTTGGCCAAAGAACATCTAACTGACCTATGGAAGAGCTGAAACCCTCCATCTTCCCTTAGGCAATAAAAATGACACTGCATCGTCTATTCCTGAGAATACAGCAAGCAAAAGTGATTTCAGTGCTTGCTTCTGACTAAGCAGATGTCCCTTTAATTTACTGAGATATGTGCAAATGGGTGCTTATCTAAGTTCCAAGAATATTAATTAATTTTAAGTGAAAATACAAAGTTTTGAAATAAAAATTGACACATCTGTGCAATTAAGAGGCTTGGGAGAATTCTGTGCCCACATGGCCTGCTGAGGAATGTTCTAATAAAGAACAAAAGAGGTTCTCTGTGCTTCAACTTCCATCCTGAAGACTGTGGTTATATTTGCAAGGAGATTTTATTCTCTGAAATGAAAGAAACAAGAATAAAGCATAAACCAGCCCATTCAAACCAAAATCTTATATTTGTATCTGGCCTGCTCATCAGAACTGTGTGCCGTGTAACTCAAGTTAACTATCTATACCAGTACACATGTAACTGTACTGCTCTACTATACTCCTCTAATCCAAGAGATTAATAAGACATAAAGTAATAAACTTTATCAAGAAGAAGAAAAGGAAATTGCTGAAAGAGTTATGATTTTACATGTCTGAATGAGAAAAGTGAATCTGTAACTGCTGGGCTCATTTTCATGAAGATACCCGGGTCACACAGCACAACATTGTTTTCCATCCCATCGAATTTTCACAGCCTGTTTTAAGGGCACCTGTCCTGGTAGGGCATAAATCCTGCCAGGCCAGTTTGACCTTTGCTCTCCTCCTCCTGTTGTGACTCCAGGAGTTGAGTAGAACAATGGAGCAGCAAAGCCTTGAGGGCTGGGAGCTTAGCACCACCTGTCAGGTGCCTGCTGCTGGCCCTCAGCCTGCCTGCGTGGGCACAGGAGGCACAAAGCTTTGAATTCATTGGGCCAAACAATGATGCCAGTGCCTGTTGGCCAGTTTCATGTTCAAAATGAAGTATTTAATGGGGGATGATTTAGAAACCTCAACTTTCTGCCTTTCTGCCCTTCCCCTCCACAGGGAGCAGTGCACCATTCACTGCTCCTTAACTGGGAATTGCAGCAGCCACCTGTTTGCAGCTTGCTCTGGCAGCTCAGCAGCAACTCAGCTCTTCTCTCCTTCCCTCTACCTGGAATGTTTTGTATTTTACTGCAGAATCATTATCTGAGTTTTGGAAGCCTCCTTGTACGGGAAACTTACCAAGGTGTCCTGTTTACATCTGCTGAAGTTAATGCTAAGGCTCCACAAGCAGAGTTAGAATTGTTCCTGTTTTTGCGTTCCTATCTTCCAAGTTCTGGTTGTTTAAACCATTTAATTCTGTGTTCATAAATACCCTTTGTACAACTATTTCCTGTCAAGCAAAAGTCCAAAGAATCTGAGGGAATATTCCAAAAAGTTTTAATATTAGCAATAAAAAATAATATCCATACATAAATTAATAATCATATTGCATAACTGATTATCAATATCTACCACATTTATGGTGTAGTCAGCACGACACACTGTCACGGAAGNCTGCTGAAGTTAATGCTAAGGCTCCACAAGCAGAGTTAGAATTGTTCCTGTTTTTGCGTTCCTATCTTCCAAGTTCTGGTTGTTTAAACCATTTAATTCTGTGTTCATAAATACCCTTTGTACAACTATTTCCTGTCAAGCAAAAGTCCAAAGAATCTGAGGGAATATTCCAAAAAGTTTTAATATTAGCAATAAAAAATAATATCCATACATAAATTAATAATCATATTGCATAACTGATTATCAATATCTACCACATTTATGGTGTAGTCAGCACGACACACTGTCACGGAAGCATGGCATAATTTGGGATATAAAATGACAGGCTGGGATCTGGAATGGGCAGCTAGAAATTGCCAGCAGCCCAAAAGTTTCTTTGAAAAGCTAGCAGCAAACGCTCAGGAAAACCAGGCTTTAATCCTGGCTACCTGTTTAGTGCAAACACTAAAGAAGCTAAAAAATGCAGATGAAAAAAAAAATCCTGAGTCTGGAAAGAGAACTTAAAAAGCAAGACAAAAATCAAAGGCTTTGAGACAACCGACAGCAACCCCTCCACGTGCTTTGGGTACTGTCCCACAATATTTTGTGAGTAAATACTTAAAGCCTCTTGGTAATCATTGATGNAGCTAGAAATTGCCAGCAGCCCAAAAGTTTCTTTGAAAAGCTAGCAGCAAACGCTCAGGAAAACCAGGCTTTAATCCTGGCTACCTGTTTAGTGCAAACACTAAAGAAGCTAAAAAATGCAGATGAAAAAAAAAATCCTGAGTCTGGAAAGAGAACTTAAAAAGCAAGACAAAAATCAAAGGCTTTGAGACAACCGACAGCAACCCCTCCACGTGCTTTGGGTACTGTCCCACAATATTTTGTGAGTAAATACTTAAAGCCTCTTGGTAATCATTGATGGCCTTCTGCAGTGAGCAGAAAGGAGCTTCCTGCATCCACCTAGTGGCTAAGCAGGATAATGAACTGCAAGTGGTGCAGTGACCACAAAACTCTTCCAGTAAAATGTTTGCATTTGCTGGGTACCTCTTCAGGTGTTCCAGTTTTGCCTGTTCCCTGTGTGTATAAATTTCCAAACTGTGAATTTCGAACTTTGTAACTAAGTTTTCTGGTGAGATTTAACATCAGTAAGCAATTTTCATAGTTATTTATGATCTTTGCCTGGATATCAAAATTAATATTGATTATTAATTTTGCATCATTTATAACAGCACCTTTCAATTATCAGTTATAGGAAAGATCTGTTGAATGTCCTGAACCGTGTGCCAAATGTTTATTTCTTAGAATTATCTCGGGCTTTAACAAAACAGGTGATTGCCAAAGGCATGAAAATATTAAAAGCAGCAAAGTGTTTACTGACTGAAAGAGAAACTGCACTCCATAAAGATCCTATTTTCTTTAATTTCTTCTTGGCAATAAAAATCCGAACTGAAGATGGTTTGAAGAAAAAGTGGATAGAATAGTGAGAGCAAGAAAAGACAAGGCATGTTTACATTCTGTTTGGTATTTATCTGTTACAGGACAGAATTATTTGAGTAGCATATCAATATTGTATTAGATACAAGAAACAATTTTTAACATTTAGTATAAACAAACTGCATTAGCCTATTCCTACTGTTACTGAAGAATTATCTTTACAGAATACCTGTGCATGGCTGAATATGCACATATATTTGTGCCTCTGTGTGCTTTTATGCAACTCTGTGTGCAGGCAGATGTTTAAAATGGCACATAAATACATATTTATATCTGCATACGTATGTACATGAGAAAGACTATATTTATGAAAGTGCTATTTCTCCTCATTTGTACAGAGACTGCATTCTGGAAGCAATAAGGTGACTTCCTGCAGATTTATTGGGAAGGGCCTTCTCTGGCCAGTAAGAAAAAAAAATCTGCAGCAGAATGTGGCAGAAGGTCCAAATTGTATCTAAATTACATATCCAGGGCATTCTGCATGTCCTGAACACTACCTACATGCCCACTTTACCCCCTGCCCCTCTTCTTCCCAGGTGGAAGCAGCAGGAGAGCAGACAAAAGCCTTGGTGCCTCTCAGTCTGCCACAGACACCAGATTTGGTCTTGTTTTGCACCCTTCTTTGTTTTGGTACACACAGGTCACAGATGCTGGGCATGTGCATCTCCCAGTTTTGGTGAAATAACCTAGGACTGGTTTCAGGGGTGTTTGTTGCTATTGGTCAAAGACATCGGCCAAAATGCTTACAAACTTAGCCAACTTGTTTGTTTGCTGCTGTTTGCCTTGCGTGCCTCTGCACTGTTGCCTAGCTGGGGACCTGCCTCCCGCCACGGACGGCAGACCTGCCCCTGCCTGAGCTGCGAACCGAGCCAGGGGTCTGCAGCTGCTTGCCCCTTCTGGGAGCAGCTATCCGCCTGAGCTCGGCCGAGCCCCAGTCCGTTTGACTCCGGCCGAGCCTTGGTGACATCCTAGCAAGGCCTAGCGACGAGTCGCGACATCGGGACCCGCTCCTGACCCATCGCGAACGGGGCCAGCCCCTGCACCGCACCCGATCGGACTGCTCCGGCCGTGAACCTGCAGCCTGCTTCGCCCAGGGGCTGACCGCTCCCATGGCCTCCTGAGAGCCACGGAGGGTTTGCCTTGTGTGGATCTCAGACGACCTGCTCCACGGGAGATAGGCAAGCAGCAAAACTTTCCCCCCCGCATCAGTTTTTAATGTATGCAAGTCACCGTCCCTGGAGGTGTTCAAGGAGGGTTTGGACGTGGCACTTGGTGCCATGGTCTAGTCTGGAGGTCTGTGGTAACAGGTTGGACTTGATGATCTTTGAGGTCTCTTCCAACCGTGGTGATACTGTGATAGTGTGATACAATATATACTTGGGAAGTATTTTGTCCTAGAAGTGCCAATATGCTGAATATTCTAAAAGCAGATATTACAAAAGGAGTAAATATTATAAAAGTAAAATAGTAAATTAAAAGTAAATATTATAAAAGGAGTTTCAAATGTCTTTTAAAATATCGTTTTCCTTCTTTTCTGATAGATTTGCAAAGTTAAATAGCAAACTATGTAGTAGTCATAGGGCCTACTGTCAGTGAAGGGACAGGAAATTATAAAAATAGCTTATTTGTGAGAGAGGCATATAATGATAAAGAGAACCCTAAAAATACATACAAGAGTGGATTACCAAACTCCTTAAANAAAAAAAAAGGGAATTAAAAAAACCCTAAAAAAAAAAAAAAAAAAAAAACAACCAAGAAAACAAGATTACATTTCTCACATCTTGACTGAAACCTTGTATTTACCTGCAAGAGGTCAGCTGTCTTGCTCCAGTGCCTCAGTCTCCTGTATTTTATAGAAATAATAGACATTCATTCTTATGATGTACTGAGAGCAGTGATATTGTGTAAGGAGATGACCACTTGGGAACTGCCTAGTAAGGAAACAGTAAACAAAGAAGGATTGATAAAAAAGACCTTAATGTTGCTGTTGGTTCAGAGTTACTATGTGGGGCATAGGGAACTTAGATTGTAAGGATGTAATTGCCCAGGAATTTTTTCTGTTTGGAGTCTCTCTTTGGAGGCATGCAGCTCAAGCTGTAGTACTATTAATAAAAAGTACTTACAGAAAGGAAACTATCTTTCCACTTAGGCAGAAACTTGGAGTGAAACCCTGTTATGATGGCTGGCATGCATAATTTCCATAACCGAGCTTAACTCGTTAGTTATTATAAAGCATATAGGTCTTTACATAAAAGGTATTACTGAGGTGCAAGGGCATTATTATAATATAAAAAGAATAAAGTGTGAAACATAAAACACTTCAAGCACAGAGAAGAATAGGAAGTTTGTAGAATGAGGCCAAAGGAATGGAAAAACAATGTTAAAGAAATGTGAAGCCAAGAATGAAATAGCATTACTGCAGAAATATTCAAGAGAAAAGGAAGTCTGTTGGAGTGAGTAACCTTTAACAGATAGTAGGGATAATTTATTGGTAGAGGTGATTGTCACTGCAGGCCATTTACATGAACATGTTGCTTCAACATTCTCAAAGGAGGGAAAAAAGGCTGAAGAGAGAACTAGCAACAGGGTAATACTTATACCAAGTCAGAACAAGAGGAAAAGATTGAAGGAGTACAGCATTCCATGACATGAAAAAAAAATGTTGATGAACAGAAACTTAGTTAAGAAAGACATTAAAATCATAATCATAGAATTGTTTTGGCTGGAAAAGACCTTTAAGATCAAGTCCAACCATTTCTGATTCTACCAAGTACAGTGCTAAACCATAATCCTTAGAACCACATCTGTGCATCTTTTAAACATCCCCAGAGATAGGGATTCGACCACCTCTCTGAGCAGCCTATTCCAGTGGTTGACAACCTTTTCAGTCAAGAAATTCCTTCTGATATCCAGTCTAAACCTCCCATGGTGCAACTTGAGGCCATTTCCTCTTGTTCTCTCGGTCGTTACTAGGGACAAGAGACAAACACCCACCTGGCTACAACCTCCTTTCAGGTGGTTGTAGAGAGTGATAAGGTCTCCTCTCAGCCTCCTTTTCTCCAAACTAAACACCACCAATTCCCTCAGCTGCTCCTTGTGAGACCTGTTCTCCAGATCTTTCATCAGCTTCCTTGCCCTTCTCTGGACCTGCCCCAGGACCTCAATGCCTTTCTTTTAGTTAGGGCCCCAAAACTGAACACATTAGTCAGGATGTGGCCTCCAAAGTGCTGAGTAAAGAGGGGATGATCTGTTTCCTATTCCTGCTTGTCACAGGCCAGGATACCATGTGCCTTCTTGGCTACCAGAGCACACTGCTGACTGACCTTCAACTAATCAATGCCCCCAGATAATTCATTGCTCAGGAGCTTTCCAGCCGCTCTGCCACAGGTCTGTGGTAATGTATGGGATTATGGTGACCAAAGTGCAGCACCCAGCGCATGGCCTTGATGAATCTCTTACAGTTGGCCTCAGCCCAACAATCCAGCCTATCCAGGTCCCTCTTTAGAGTCTTTCTGCCTTTAGGCAGATCACCCTCCCATCTTGGTGTTGTCTGCAAGCTTACAGAGGATGCACTCAGTGTCATCATTCAGACCATTGATAAAGATATTAAAGAGAACTGGCCCCAGTATTGAGCCCTGGAGAACCCCAGTTGTGACCAGCTGCCAACTGGATTTGAATCCATTTGCAACCACTCTTTGGGCCTGGCCACCCAGCCAGTTTTTTAGCCAGTGAAACATCCACCCGTGTTCTCCAGGAACAAGCAATGAGTTTCTCCAGGAACATGCTATGAGATACAGTGTCAGATGCTTACTAAAGTCCAGATAAACAACTGAAGGGATAGAGGAAAACACTACTTGTGCTCCCAATCCCTTAACCAGTTGTCCCAAGATCAGGAAGTGTCTGTTCATTGCCCTTGTACTTCTTGTTCTTATTTTATCACTGCCTACCTGAAAGATCAATAGTGGACAGTTTCACAGAAGATCTTGGTGACAAACATAGCACTTATATATGAGCAAATAATACATAGAATTTGTCAGAAACCCTTTGGACAGAATGTACAGACTTAAATCTGATGAAATCTCTATTACATGACCATCAAAAGATGACTTTCAGCAAGGTCATCTAGTATAGCAGGAGATGCATGCAGTTTATGAGGATGAAGAGCTATCTTGAGGAGTAAAGACAAATAGCCTGAGTGAGAAGAAACAGAAATGGGTATCTGTGACAAGTGTGTTACTGCAAACATCAGTTTTGGGTCCTGCTTATTTTGCTACTCTTGTCAAGGGAAGGATGTTCTATTTAGTCAAACATTAAAAGGTGGTAAAATGAACAGTGGCAGAAGGCAGGAATTTAAAACATTTTCAGACAAGAAACAGTTATTTTAGGGGCAATTAGCAGGTGAGTAATGAATCTTTTGTAATAAAGGTTGCATTTCAATTCCAAAATATTGCAGACATTTTGCTAAGTCAAGACAATAAGCTGACTATTAATGCAGCTTTCTGGTATCTTACTGTGGTAGCTTGAGGCGTCCCAGGTCTCCCTTGAACAAGACCACAGCAACTGAGGCCCATCCCAGGGGGATGGACCTGCTCATCCCAGGATCATAGAATCACAGAGTCATAGAACAGTAAGGTTGGAAGGGACCTCAAAGATCAGCCAGTTCCAACCCCCTGCCAGAGGCAGGGACACCTCCCACTAGCACAGGTCACTCAAGGCCTCCTCCAACTTGGCCTTGAACACCTCTGGGCAGGTTGTGGAGCACAGAAGAACCCAATGTGATCAATGATTCTGTGCTCCACAACCTCCTTGGGCAACCTGTGCCAGTGTCTCACCACCCTCACTGCAAACAACTTCCTCCTAACATCCACTCTCAATCTCCCCTCTGCCGCTTCAAACCCATTGCCCCTTGTCCTGCCATTCCCAGCCCTTGTCAATAGTCCCTCCCCAGCCTTCCTGGAGCCCCCTTCAGATCCTGGAAGGCTACTCCAAGGTGTCCTGGAAGCCTTCTCTTCTGCAGGCTGCAGAGGCCCAATATCGTAATACTATTATTCTATTCCCTTTCTGGTATCACAGCTTGAAAGATAGTGCTTGACTACAGTTCTCCCCCTTCCTTTGCCTGCCTTCCTTGCTTCCACTTCTCCTCTCTTGGAGCAGTACCTGTGAAAACGGTTAACCTTCCAGGGAGGGGTGGGGGGTGATATGTGGTCTGAACCTGACCCCAGGCCCTCCTGAATTCTCCCAGAGGGTGGATTTGAAGGTGACCCCAGGTGTAGTGGTTAGCCCACTCCCACTTCCTGTCTGGACCCCCTGTATAAATAGAGGACCCTCTTGTTCCTTTCTCTCTCTGCCTGCCTGCTAGCACCTTTGTTCATGCTGCTCCTGTCTTACCACATGGTCATTTCCTATCATATGGTGGACAACCACTTCCTGATCCTCCCTCCATCCATTGCCATCAGTCTGGTTGTACGTTTATTTTTGTACCTTGTTTCCATTCCCTATACCTTTTTGTGACTCCCTATCTTAAATGCCTCTTTTTTTTTTTTTTTTTAATTTATTGTTGACGTTTTTCTTAATATCCAAATGGAAGCAAAACTTTCTTTGGGTGTTTTTTACCCCTTTCCTCTCTCTCTTTCTCCATCTAATTCCTTTCTTTCCAAAAGGAGGGGAGAGGGGCAGGATTATTATTATTATCATTGTACTGGTTCTGTTATATATTTTGAGTCTCTGGGAAGATTAAACTAGAACCAATACAGCATGTTCCTCTCTCATGTATGTATAGATGGAATGGAGACATGAAGACATAGGGAATCTATTAATTTGAAAGTATGTAGCTATTTATATTTCCCTCTTATCTGCAATAAACTGGCTTTGAAGGGTTTTTTTTCCCTTAGAAAGATTATTTGCATTCTGCAAATAGTGAATATTTTTTAAAGTATTCTGCTGTGCATCATAAGGTTCAGCAATTGTCATACGAAAGAGGAACCTTCAGCATCCATTTCAGATGTTGCATTTTTTTATTTTGTCTTTCTCCATTAACAACTTTTGGAATCAGAATATTTTTTGCCAAGTTTGAGCCATTTGGTAAATAGTTTTGTTTCTTCCAGGCTTATTTGTAAATTTCATGTATATCCACTTCTGTGAGGCACTTGGGAGTTAGTCCTGAATTTGTTTTACTCTCGTTTTTGTTATACTTTTTACTTTAATAAGAGACCTTTAGAATCCCTTTCTGTCATTACATTGTCTGAGAAAAAATAGAAGGTCCTGACTTGTTTCTGTTCCTACTTATAAAACATTTCAAACTTAATGTATTAGTGGAGGATTAGAATCAAAATGTATGCAAAAGCAATTTTGAAACCATACTTATGAAACTACTGATACATGAGCCAGCAGTGTGCCCAGGTGGCCAAGAAGGCCAATGGCATCCTGGCCTGGATCAGGAGCAGTGTGGCCAGGAGGGCAAGGGAGGTTTTTCTGCCCCTCTACTCGGCACTGCTCAGGCCACCCCTTGAGTGCTGTGTCCAGTTCTGGGCCCCTCAATTCAAGAGAGATGTTGAGGTGCTGGAAGGTGCCCAGAGAAGGGCAGCAAGGCTGGGGAGGGGCCTGGAGCACAGCCCTGTGAGGAGAGGCTGAGGGAGCTGGGGGTGTGCAGCCTGCAGAAGAGGAGGCTCAGGGCAGAGCTCATTGCTCTCTTCAGCTACCTGAAGGGAGGTTGTAGCCAGCTGGGGTTGGGCTCTGCTGCCAGGCACCCAAGGACGGAACAAGGGGACAGACCCTCAAGCTGTGCCAGGGCAGGTCTAGGCTGGATGTTAGGAGGAAGTTGTTGCCAGAGAGAGTGATTGGCATTGGAATGGGCTGCCCAGGGAGGTGGTAGAGTGCCCATCCCTGGGGGTGTTGAGGAAGAGCCTGGATGGGGCACTTAGTGCCATGGTCTGGTTGATTGGGTAGGGCTTGGAGGTCTCTGCCAACCTGGTTGATTCTGTGAACAAAACACGAGTATGTAAGGAGTGGTTTCATTTCCCATTATCAGTAGTCTGTTTAATTTAGCAGAGTACATAAGCACAGTTTTTTGAGAAAGAGATGCTTGAAGGTTTAATTTGTTTAAAATTTTATAATTAGTCGCATTATCACAGTTAACAGAATCACTGAAACTACTGATGAAGAGAAACTATTAGACTCTTTCTGTAGTTTTCCTGCCAAAGCAGGAGTACTTCTCGGTGTTGCTTACAACACATTATTTTTAATAGGGTTTAAAATGCATTATAAATTGTAAACATGTTTCAAGCTCTCAGGAAGCTAATGAGCAGAATTTCATAATCCTACATCTGCAGGAGCCATTCAAATGTAAGTCCCTGACTTTGAAAATAAATATTAATGAACTGAGTCAGTTTCTGTGTACTGAGTAAAGTCATTCAGCAATATCAGCTGATAACAAGCCATATCCATTAGGTTTAGTGCTTAGTACCTAAGAAACACTCATCCCACCTTTTCTTGGGATTTTTGTTTACAGTTAAAACATTGAAAGTTCAAAATAAAAGTGTGGTTCCTCTATTGTAAATTATGATGCATTTATGATCTGAGTTGGGACAGTGCACTGTCAGGGGAGAAACAAGGAATGAAAAGAAACAGGAGAGGAATTATGGAAATGCTGTAATGAAATCTCAGTAAGTGGTAGAGGTGATGTGCCCCCATGGAGATAAGGACCATTTTTCTTAGATGCAGACAGGATTAAAAAGTCATGAGTTGCTTTATCTGCTGTGTACTAGGCAGCTTCATACTTTGGAATTACCACAATTCCATAGAGGTTGAACTGGATGTTTGGGAGTCATAGATGAGTCTAATGAGAGTTGTTGGGTGGAAGTCATAAGTCACAGCTTTTGCTTTACTTTCTGGTAAGAGCCTAATGTGGACACTGTGAAGTGGTATTCCAAAGACAGTTCATTCCAAATAGAGCTTAGAAAATACTGATTTCAAACAGGGATTCAATTCTCGTGGCTGGCTAAGAAATTTTGAACTTCTCTACAGCTGCCTCATCAACTGTCAGACATAACTAGGCCCAGGAAATTCAGCAGGGGTGACACTTCTTCAATAGAAGGTACTCTAATAGCAAATTCTACTTGTTAAAAATTAAGTTAGGAAACAGATTTTGAAGTCAAGAAAGTTCTGAAAGTATCTGGATATGAAGATAGCCTTTGCTTGTTGATGTTGACTCATATAACTTGCACTGAATAATTTTTTGCTCCCTGCAGAAAAGATGAAGTGTGCCAACAATGCATGCTTGTATCTCAACTCACTGTTGCAGAAGAGCAGGTTCTTTTAAGAATCCCCCAAATGAAAATGAAATGGAACCCAGTAATGTGTTGAGAAAGGCACTTTAATCTTACTTTCACTTCCATGTGCAAGTAGGAAAGCTAGAAGTATAGGAAAGGAGGAAAAGCCAGGAATTCTAAAGCAAGGGATGGTCACTGCCCAGGGTCCAGCAATGTCTTAGTAGTCTTAATAGCTTCCTGTGGTAGGGGAGCTCCAAATGTCCAGCACTTTGGCAGTTTTATAGTTCAGTCTCATACAAGGTTGCTCTTCCTTAGCTGTTGCCATAGTTTCATGCCCAAGTGCCATTCTGTGCTATTCTGCATGTTGTATACCTTCAAACCGTGCCTGTGCCAGTTATCTCTGGAGAGGATTCTCTCTGCCTGAAGACCCCTGACCCATTCCATGACATTTGCATAGTAAGCTTCAGCTTCCAATGCCGCACTCTCGAATGCAGAACTCTGTACCTACAGCTGCAGAGTTAAGTTCAGAGCAAAGGGTCAAGGTACCCTGTTCTGACTATTTCTCAGAACAGTGGTGAGACAGAGCATTGGTTCTTAGAACGATTTAGCTCTTTACAGCTTGCAGGCCACAAGGTCAGTGCTGGGCTGCATCAAAAGAAACGTGGCCAGCAGATCAAGCAAGGTGATTCTGCCACTCTGCTCTGGTGAAACCTCACCTGGAGTACTGTGTGCACCTCTGGGGTCCTCAACATGGGAAGGACATGGGCCAGATGGAGTAGGTGCAGAGGAGGACCACAAAAATGATCAGAGGGCTGGAGCACCTTTCCTATGAAGGCAGGCTTGAGAGAGTTGGTGGTGTTCAGCCCAGAGAAGGCTCCAGGGAGAACGTACAGCAGCCTTCCAGTACCTGAAGGGGGCTAGGGAGAGACTCTTTACACAGGCATGTAGCAACAGGACAAGGAGCAATGGTTTGAAACTAGAGAAGGGTAGATTTAAACAAGAAGTTCTTTACTATAAAGGTAGTGGAACACTGGAACAGGTTGCCCAGAGAGGTGGTGCAGGCCCCATCCCTGCAGACATTCAAGGTCAAGCTTGATGTGGGTTCTAAGCAACTTGATCTAGTTGGGAACGTTCCTGCATATTGCATGGGGGTTGGGATAGATGACTTTAATGGTCCTTTCCAACCCAGTGCATGCTATGATTCCATGACTCTCAACAGGTTAATCTATGGAAAAAAGAAGTTGAACAGATTTCCTCTGTGTTTAGAATGTGAATCTGACTAATTCTCTTGGTCTGTCTTTTGAACATGTGAAAGATAACCATCTCAGTAATATCAGTAGAGGCAAGATGTTAAAAAAAGAACAATTTCATGTTTTCCAAAATATTCTGTGTTTTCCTTCAGCAGTGAAGGCTGTTAGCTTTCACTCCAAGGAGAAAAAGTAAGCTGTTATCTTTTCAATATGTAAGACAGCACAGATGATCTTTGCAGAGAAAGCTGAATTCAAAGATTTGCTGGTGTGCTATTTGAGGACAGATTATGTATGGTAGCTGGTATAGATGAGACTACTGATGTTTCAACCTTCTAAAAATAATTTGCCTCACTTCTCTGAAGTGGATCTGGTGGACTATCTTGTTCTGAGCCCCATGTGACTTTATGCTGCAAAGCACAAAGCCTTTGGAATGATGTGCTTAAAGACATATCCTCACCTGGATACTGCATGCCAATAGCCCCTACTTATCAAGACTGTACCATATAGCATTTCAGTGTTCCTTTGTTTCACTCATTCTCTCTTGCTAGCTCTTTCTAGAGCATATGCCATGGGTATTTCAAAAAGGGAATGTAATCATCCTTTATATAGCAATGAAGGAATGATTATAAGCTATCTATATCCTATGTAACAATGAAGGGGTGAATATAAACTATCTATTCCAAATTACAGGGGATGTATAACTCAGAGCTAGATACATAACTTTATCTCAGTGACAGAGTGGGAAGAAACTGCTCCCCAGTCCTTCAGTCTAGCTAAGCAAGGCAGGCTTCTGTGGCACTTCTTATTGAAACATCTTACAAGGTTAATGCACAATAAAAATAGCAGATTAAGGGTTAAAGAGAAGGAAAAAAAAGGGGGAGGGGAGCAAACATACAATAATAGCTTGTGAAGACATAAAATAGCAAGAAGAATATATATTTTATGCAGTTTAGAACATTAAACACCTCTATGAGCAGATCAGGCTGTTCAAGAACATGAGAAAAAGAACTCCAACACTTGCTTAGGTTTTTGACACAGAGTGGAAACACAGCAGGGAAATGAAATGTTGCCACACTGACTGCATCCTTTACTTATGTAAATACATATTCATGGATTTTTCAAGCTCTGTCCCCCCCATAAGTCACCCAGTTGCTTAGGTTTACATAGCAAGTCCTGCTAGGGAACACCCAAAGGCATTGTACAAATTCAATGCAAGAACAAATATGCTTACGTATTCATGAATACAAATGTTTAATGGCATATGGCCTCAGTTTAGTCTGAAAAGCAGGCAGGGATTCTGAGGATTTACTCTTTTCACATCCAAGAAAGCACCAATTTCACAGTGAAGAGTTCATTAGAAATGCATTAGATTAGATGAATACAAAACTGTACAAATAACTACATGCTCTGTAAAAAGCCTGGCACCATTCTGCTCTATGGTGGCAGATGAGCAGCTAGAAAAGAAGAAAGATGCACAGCAGCTTCAGAAGTCTCACAGCATCTCAGCAGTTGCAGCCATGAAATTTAAGCTCAGTTCATTTTATTTGGGAAACATGAAAAAATACCATGTTGCAATATGTAATCCAAAAGTTACTCCCCCTCCCACCCCCAACAAATTGAGCAGCAGCTCTTATTATAAATACATTTGTGTTACACACATTTCTCTTGACCCCACTTCTTTCCAAATGTCATAGAATCATAGCATGGTAAGGTTGGAAGGGATCTCAAGGATGATCCAGTTCCAACCCCCTGCCATAGGCAGGGACACCTCCCACTAGCACAGGTCACTCAAGGCCTCCTCCAACCTGGCCTTCAACACCTCCAGGCAGGGAGCAGCCACAACCTCCCTGGCCAACCTGTGCCAGTGTCTCACCACCCTCGCTGCAAACAACTTCCTCCTAACATCCACTTTCAATCTCCCCTCTGCCACTTCAAACCCATTGCCCCTTGTCCTGTCATTGCAAGCCCTTGTCAATAGTCCCTCCCCAGCCTTCCTGGAGCCCCCTTCAGATCCTGCAAGGCTACTCTAAGGTCTCCTGGAAGCCTTCTCTTCTGCAGGGTGCAGAGCCCCAACTCTCTCAGCCTGTCCTCACAGCAGAGCTGCTGCAGCCCTCTCAGCATCTTGGTGCCCTCCTCTGGACCCATTCCAACAGTGGGTCCAGCAGGTCCCTGATGTCCCTACTCCGGATTCTTTGAGAGTCCCCCAATAATGTGATTTGCCTGCAGTTATTCCAAGAAACACTTTTAAGAGGCAGGAATTATCTGAGGTGCTCATGATGGGTACAGTCTCCATGAGATGAAGAACTGCTGAGGTCTCATTTCCTAAATGATCAACTGTTTAGCTGGGACAAACCAACATTTTCTGCTGTTCCTGCATGTATTTTATAATCTGCACAGAGTGCTTTGGTGCCAGTGTAAGTGCTATTTCCATTAGTAGCAGACTTCCTTTGATGTTGCAAAAATGTTAGCATTTGGGCTAATAAAAGCTATTAACAGTGAACTTGTCACTAAGTTGTGTTTACTCTGGTGGCCTGCTGCCTATATTTATGAGTGTTCAGTAAGATCAGGCACTGTATTAAAATTCATTAGCAGAAGATGCCTAAAAACATGCCTTTTGGAAAGCTACTTTGAGTCATAATCATTCGTTTATCCATTCTTCATATGTGAAGAGTTAGTAGCGATCAGAATTTTTTTCCCTTGTGTCTATGCAGATTCTGGGGAAAAGTGCCTTCACCTCAGCTAGGTAAGGGGCTTATTTTTTAAATCACCACAACTAATGAAGTTGACATTTATACCTATGCCCTACTGGACTCCATAACCACGAGGGGGCAGAACAAACATTAATCACAGAAATCCAATCCTACTCCACTTTCCAAAGTTCATTCTCGAAGCATAGCATCAGATTTCTCTTCCAGCTGAATAAAAGCATATTTGCTGGAGATGTTTTTCCAATCGATTTTTATATCCTTACATTTCATAATTACAATAGATAGCTATTATGTGAACTTCCAGAAATCTTCACAGCACCACTTTGAAATCTCAGGTGATCAAAGATTTCCCCCCCC
>VWYK01063484.1:142745-195956 GCA_013399775.1 Semnornis frantzii | reverse complement strand
GAGGTCCCTTCCAACCTTTAATAATCTGTGATCCTGTGAATGTGACCTTGAGAGACTAGCTCAAAAACCTGGTTTTATGAGACATGCACATTCACTTCACTCAGGGAAAAGCTGGATGCAGATCAGAACACCATGCAGGGAGAGATGTGGGGCATGAGGGAAGGCAGGCGTGCTAATACCCCACTGTGCACAAAAGGATTAAAATCAGAGATAAACAAGAAGCTCTAAGATGAAATGAGCTTACTGATAAGAAAAAGAGACAAGAGCTGGGAGAGGTGCAAAGCTCCCTCTAAAAATGTGTACCTGTGCAAAATGGACAAGACTGTAGTTGGTCGCTTAAGAAATGGAGGAGAACATGGAGAAAATTGGAGTAAATAAGGAATCACCAGGAAGATTGGTCCATGTTTCAGTTATGCCAGATGCCATGCACCTGAACAGCTCTGCTTTCCTATGCTCGAAAGCCAAAGTGCTGTTAGCACAATAAGGATCCTGCTTGAGTAGCCACTGTCACCTAAAATTACATGTGAGAGCATCAATCTTTTGTAAGGAAAGTGTAGACTATGCACAGGTAGCATAAGCACTGGTAGTAGGCAGGCAGGAGATAACCATTAAGGCAAGCCCTAAGGAACAGGCCATATGCTACTGAGGTCTGTAATCTAGAAGCTGAAAACCACTGCTATTAAAGGGTGGTGGAGTCTGTCCTTGGTTTACTAAATG
The DNA here is from genome assembly GCA_013399775.1 of Semnornis frantzii. Lineage (NCBI taxonomy): Eukaryota > Metazoa > Chordata > Aves > Piciformes > Ramphastidae > Semnornis > Semnornis frantzii. The sequence continues at coordinate 195,239 of VWYK01063484.1, read as the reverse complement.
TCCAGTGGGAATTGGTCGAGTTGCTGCTGCTGTGTTGGGTGATAGGCGAGGAAGTCTTATTTTCTGGGACTCACTCCCAACCAGGGCTTAGCTGCCATATGGCCACTGCTCTGTAGACGTACATCATGAAGTCCAGCACCTTGTCAGTCTCACCACTCAGTTATGCTGGGTTTGCTGTATCACTACAAGCATATGCCTACAGGAAACAAGGGGAGCAAAATAGTAAGTGGTTATTTCTTTATAGACTGTAAAGTATGAGCTGGCACACAAACTTGATTTCTTTTGAGTAGATTTACAGCCCAAGAGCATGAAGGGAAAGTGGCAGGTAGATATATTTGAAACCAAAACATTTGATTCAGTGACTCATGAAATACAACACACAAAATTTAGTGCAAATCAGATTGGGTGTGACTCTGCTGTGCAGACCAAAAGCTGATCGATGTACAGAACTGTGATAGATTTGAACTTCCTTCTGATGGCAAAGGAGGAGGCAAGCCCTTGCTGCAGACTAAGATGGGATACATGGATGGAACCCTGTGGGTGTCCATGAGGCATTAAGTCTCCATGGTGTTTTTCAGGTGGCAGACAAGATGGGGCTGAGGATGTCTTCTTAGTGGTGTGGAAATGCCAGGTGCTGTGACCATGTTGGTTCCTTGTAGCTGGTTGAGAGTGGTCAGGCTACCTTCTTGGCAGCAGAGCAGCAGCCTGGTTTTTGTGTGAGTGCTGCTGTTCCACCAAACATCCTTGGAGGGAAGGGGGACACCATCATCCCTTCCCTGACAGTTGGACAGGGACAGATAGCCCTTGCCCAGGAGCACCCAGATCACATGGATATAAAAACTAAGGCAGGAGGGCAGCAAGGTGTGATATGGATGCAAAACGCAGAGCCAGAGAGACCAAAGAGCCTTTAGGCTGAGAGCAGATGAGCCAGCCAAGATAAGGGGAGCATGAAGCACAGTGTACCACAGTTTCGAGCTGTGGTATAGTCCCTCGTGGCGTGGTACATTATGTCCAGGGCACCATACAACTTGAAAACACTACCAGAAGACTGAAGGGAGTTCCTGTAGGGAAGGGGCACAGAAAGGAGCTAGCCTTCTGGAGCTCCATCTGTGTTGCTTGGCAAACCAGACCACAGTTGGTAAAGGCAGGATGAAGGAGTTTGCTGATGTTTAAAGCCAGGGTGATTGACTACCTTGGGTGATCTTGAAAGGGACAGAGTTGTGAAATGGACAAGCTTCCTAATCTTCATGGAAGCTAGTGCCCAAAATCTCTTCTTTGTTGAAAACCATGGGTAAGAAAATAGCCTCCAAGAAAGAAGTATTATGTGACCTGGTCAAGAGAGGACTGTCAAGATGAAATTGTGGAAATAAAACGGCTTGGTTTCACCTGCAGCTTGAAGATTTCCCTGATGTTGAGATTCTCGAGCTCGCAGTGTTTTGGTTTTTTTTTTTCACAAGGGAAGTGAGTTCTTCAAACAACCTTGATTCAAGCCTTTGAAACCAATAAGCAGCCCAGTACTGAGCCTCAGAAAGTAAGCTCAGCTCTCTGAAACAAGCATCCCTTCAGGATCACCCTCTAGCAGGTTCAGGGCAGAATGTTGGGAGGAGCTCCTCTCCTCCTTAGGTGGAGTACACAAACTTCCGTTCTGCTTTGCTCTTCAAGTGATCTCTGTAGGTCTTGATTACCTTTAGGAGAAAATGAAACTCAGGTTTCTCACGGATCCAAAGACTCTCTGCTGTTACAGACTACTTCCATCCCTGCAGGACACTGTCCCAGCACAGATGAGTCACTTACGCGGTTGGCTGTGCTTACAGCTGTAGTGAGAGCAGGACTCAGTTCCTTAGCCGCAGGATACACGCAGCCAGCAGTATGCAGAGCAGCATGGGGCCGGGGCTGGCTGTGACAGTACCTGCCAGCACCAGGACTGGGAGCTGATACACACAAAAAAATGTGATGCCCTTTGCTGATAGATATTTGAAGCCTGGTGCAAAGCCAACTGGAAGGACTTTGGACCCGAGGCAAGGGTGCACTTAATTTTTGCTTTGAAGAAGCTGAACTTGCCAGATCAAAGCTTTGAGGAGCTTTGTCTGTTGATTGGAGGAGATGGAGAGAGACACAGGTCTTTGGCAGGTTCTCCTACTTCCTGGTAGTGCAGGAATGCTCCCTCTGGTAGGCTTATGGGTGCTTTGCCCAGGCTTGTTTGAAAGCACTGGCAGCACATTTGTTTCTCCATACCTTTTCTCTTGGTCTGCAGATTGCATTCCTTTCTGCACCTAGCATGTCAGGAGCCCTCTTCTGCCTGAAAGCCCCATGCCAGGTCCAAAGCATGGCACTGGGCAGCTTTACTACTGCTCTGTCTATGGCAACACTGCTATTTAGCCCTTTGCTGCTGTACTCTGGGAAGCTGATTTGCAAACCCTCTGTTCCTCATTTCTCCTGAGACTTTTCCTTGCTTGCTTACCAAAAATTTTCCTGTGGTCTGTGACTGCAAATAGTTTGCACAGAGCTCTGATGGCTTTGCTGTTGAGGTGCAGGTAACTTTAGGTAGCTGTCTGGGAGGTGAAAAGGCTTTCTCAGCCTTGGGTGCCAGCTGCTGGTTGAAGGTTCCCAAGTGCTCAGTTCAGGCAAGTCTGTGTTGCCCTGGCAGGCACAGGCTCAGTGTGGCACATCCTCAGGGCTCATGTTCCTGGTGTCATGGCGTGGATCACCAGTGGTGCTTGCAAGACCAAGGGGACTACAGCAGAACAGGTTTGCAGGGTGCAGGCCACATCCTCAGCACCCTCTGGGGCCAGGAACCAAAACGCATCTCACTTCCCCGAATATTGTCTCCTGGAGATGCAATTTTGGGTTGGTGGATTGTTTTGTCTGGGTTTTTTAATCTGGAAACCCTAACCCTAGCTGTGCTAATATCCAGCTGCCTGTCTATGTCCCCAGCCTGTTGTGAGAGTGTCACTTCCATAAATTACTCTATCTCTACCAGAGCACAATCTTGCTGTTCTAATTATAGATGAGGTTATTAACATTACCATTGAGAAAACAAATGAACATAACTGGTGTGCTTATATCGTTATTAAAGCACAGGCATATGTTTTATTGATCTGCATTGTTCTGCAAGCATTTCTCAGGCCACTTTGCTCATGTCTGGGTGACACCAGTAGTGTAACTGCAAGAACACAGCTAGATGCTTGCCCATGTTGGCACATCTGTGTGCCTGTAAGAAGACTGTCCTGACTTCTGCATCACTCCTGCCCATATTCCAGAGTGATTTCTGTTTCTTATTTTCTCCTGGCACCAGGCATTTGGCAGAGTATGCCTGTGGTGGATGCGAGGAGCAGAGACTCCAGGGTAAGCTGGCGAGGAGAATGAGAAATGCTCATTTTGAATGGCCTGTACTGCTAATTTCATTGCACACCTTAGCCACACTGTGCTGCAGTGGAGTTCAACATGGGGCAGGCAGCGGCCTCAATGGGTGCCTCCCGGTCTCCTGCCCTACAAGAGTCCCTTGGGCCTCTGCTGGTTGCACATCCCTGCCCAGACTGCAGGATGACTCTATGAGCATTCTGATGCATGTTCTGCAGGCCGAGGCACAGCTGAGGAAGGGCCAAGGCATGTAGTTGTGGGTGACCGCTGCCTGGAAGTGTTCCAGACCAGTTTGAGTGGAGCTTTGAGCAACCTGATCTAGTGGGATCTCTTTGGAACTAGGTCCTTCCCAACCCAGACCATTCTATGATTATATGTTCCTGGCCTTCCCAAACTCATGCTGCTTTCCTCCCTCTTTCCCTTTTAAATAGCCAGATGGGGAGTATGGAGGTCTGCTCGACTCCTACATGGGTGCTCATCCAAGAGGAAAACCCAGCGAGCTTTGCTGACCTGCAGGCTAAGGGCAAGGGTGAGGAAGAGGAAAGTGCCAGGCCTGCTGGATCTGTCAGGCCTTGGAGAGCCACATTCCCCAGGGCTGCATTTGCACAGGGCTTAGCAGGTGGGAGCTGAGCTGGAGGCTGTGTGCACTGCAGCCTGCTTTAGGGACTATGCTTCTGCTTCTGACTTGTGGGAGTGGAAACATGGCAAAGTGTGGACATGCTAGTCCTGCTGGGAATGGTAGAGGCTGTGATGTGGGGCAGGGAGCAGCAGGCTTCTCTGGGGATAGGGGAAGCAGGAAGACTGCCATTTTTCCCTTCCCCCTTCCTGCTGCTCATAGAAGAGGATGGAGTCCGGTATTGATGAATAAGAGCTGAAAATGCCTTTTGGCAAGTCCTTCTGTGCTGTCCTTGCTGTTTTGAGAAAGTCAGCACTAAATGTACAGAGCACAGAAGAGAAAGGCACCAGAGTTTGCATGGGACCTCGTTTGATGGCATGTTCTTACTGCCTCTCTTTGTTGTGTGCTATGGAGGGAAGCCATGCTCACTGTCAAGAAAAGGCTTGGGCACCTCAGGCTGGTTCCCATCATCCCTCCCCCCACAACAGCTCTCCACCAAATCCCTGTGCCTTGACTCTTGATGCACAGAAAGAAGCTTCTGCTGATATTAGCATCTCATTTCAAGCAGAGCCAAGCTCTCTCTGTCCTACAGCCCTACAAAGGAAAGAGGGACCAAGCAAGGCACCTTTATCCATGTCCCAGTACAGCATACCCTACGTGGTCATAAAAGCTCTCTTGCCAGCCATGGCAGCATATATGTGTGTATAGGAGTCACACAGGATCCTTCCCCAGAGGCAGGTAGTGGCATCTGAACAGAAAGCTTTTCAAACCCATCTCTGCCTTGGGTGCAGGTGGGGCATCAAGGGAGTCATTGCTGGTGAGAGTTTTCTCTTATAACTGGGAAGAACACTGCTGCACCGCAAGATTCTGCGTATTGCAAGCACCACCTTTCCTCCTCACCTGTGCTTTACTTAAAACACTGTACCTAGCATCAGCTGCTTCCAGGACCAGCCCTTTACCTTGCAGGATGGGACATGTTGCAACATGCCCTGCTTGGTTGAGGATGGGGACATAGGGGTCCCCTGGAGTGGCTGTCTGAGACCAGGGTGCAAACCGAGAATGGTAACAGCATATTTGCAGGCCTGGAGTGTTGTGCCATGCCAGGCACAGCCAGCTAGTCTCCTGCTCAGCTGACAAGCTCCTGGAAAAGGCTTGTGGATGAAGGGTAAGAGGTAGGGCTTGTCAGTCAAGCCTGCAGAGATGGTCACCAAGCTTTTTCTTAGTTGCCTAATTTGTATTGTAACCCCAGAAGAAACAAAGCACACCTGGTGGGTCTGACCTGATGTGACAGCAGGTTTCCTGCTGGCTGATGTGCCTGGAGCTGAGGGGGCTGAAAGGGCAGAAGCTCTTCAGGCATCACTGCAAGTCTTAGCATTCCCACACACCTGAAGCTCCTGTGTCTCCATGGGAAGCCTCTTTTTTTATGCTTACCAGCCAGGCTGGAGTGTGCATACCGAAGGATGGTGCTGACTGCTGCTGTGCCATTTGACTGAGCTGATGAAAAAACACTGTGAGCCTTGGGTATATGCCACAGCTTTTCCATTACTGGGTGTTCTGGCTGGGTTACTGGAGAAGCTAGGAGGGTTTATCTCCAGTTGCCTTCAAGTCCCTTCTCTAGACTTCAGAAAATCCATCTGTGGGACCTGTCTCTGTGAATTGTGTGTTAAATTACCCATAGGCTTGCAAAGTTTGTCTTGAATGTGTAATGGTTTGTATAAATAATGATTATGGTAGGGTTGTGGCCAATGAGAGTGTGTGAGCCTTGTTTCTGCTAGAAAGATGACCAGAAAATAGGGCCATAAAACATTCAGGAATTAAGTAAACAGCTTGGTCTCTGCAGAGGAGAATATCACAGTTCCCTGATCTGCTGAAAGTCTGTCAGTACATCAATGAAATAATATTTGGTCAGCTCATAACCTCTGAAATGCCTCACAAAGCACTGTTAAGGAAAGTGTCCACTGCAGGAGATGTAGGGTCCTAGATCACAAACTGTTTGAGGGTCCACTAACAAAACCTGTGGGTGAATGATCAGTTTCAGTGTGGGGAGAAGAGGGATGAGGTCCTTCACAGTTAATGATGGAGAAAAAATAACGTGCAGCAAGGTAGCCAAAATCTGCTCGTACTCTGAAGTAATTTGTCAAAATGAAGCAACTCCAAAGTGACATCATGTAAAGCAAAGTGGTTCTGATGTAATGGGAAAGTGAATACTGAGAAGCACGCAGCTGGGAGTGTTGAAAGAAATGATTCCTTCTGGGATGTGGCAGTCTTTTAAATTACCATGGCTACTTTAGGGCAGCAGCACTGCAGCCTGGTTACAGAGTTGCTTTTCCACTATGTGCAACGATGCCCTTGGACGGATAAATTGTGCTCAGCCGCAAAAGGAGTAGCATGAGGAGAGAGGTTCTGAGAGCTTCAGGATATTCTTCTGGCAGTCAAGGTCATTTCCCTACGCAGAATTTTGTATGCAATTCTGGTCACCTTTCTGTAGGGTCAAGAGAGGATATCCTGGCCATGTGTGGTGAGAGTGGTTAGAGCTAGAAGACACCTTGTGTCATGGGAGGGAAAGGACACTTAATAGTAGTGAGCTTAATGTAGATTTAGAAAAAGCAAAAGCTTTTATTCCTTGCCTCTGCCCACTATGCAAGGAGAACTGAAGGTTGAGAGGTTGCAGAGTGATCATAGTCATCTGCTTAACATCTGGAACTCGTTGCTGCAATATAGCATTTCCAACCTAAAAGTTAGCAAGAGTCCCAAAAAGATGTGGGAGGTACTTATTTCTCTTTGCTATAAATCCATCTAGATTGGCACTACAGAGGTAAAACCAGAGGAGTATAACCATTCACACTCCAAGATGTCTGACCTTCCTTTGGTCATCATTTCTCCCATCCATTACCTGGAGCTTCTGAGTCTCTTGTTGATTTAGCTGGGGTATGTTATCCTGCCTAACTCCCCAGCTGGTTACCAGCTGTGGTCTGTTAGCCTGTCTGTCTTCTGCTTTTCTCTTCCCTTTTTCTGCTCCCAGCAGCCCTGCTCCAACTCTGTACCTGAGTATATCTCTTAACAGGCTGCTTGATGGCATTTACAGTTTGGCTGATGCCCCCTCAGTGCCTATACCCTGCTGGGGCTTTGCTCATCGAGGTGACCTTTATCATTGATACTTCAGCTAATTTGCAGCTGTGCGTACATACCAGCTGAGCTGGAAGGCATCAGCTTGAAGCTGAGGACTCGTAAGACACTGTATCAAGTGGTTTGGCCATAATCCTCTAGCCTGCATTGTGCTGTGATGTGGATACATCTCTGCAGCCAAGCAGGGGATGGTCAGGATATACCTGTGAGCTGGAGGGAAGAGCCCTGTGCCCTCTCTGCTAATGTCACCATTAGAGCTAGAAGAGCAGGTGGCGTCTCTGGGACAAGAAGCTGAAACCAGCACAGAGCGGTGGTAGTGGCTTTCTCATGCTTTGGGTGAATGACAGCTTTTTTCGCCCAGATCACCTGGATAATATTTCTAGGCTTGGGAAGGTATCCCCTGAGCATTGACCAGAGGTGATAGTGTACCACCCAGCCTTTCTGTGTGGTACATGTTGGTAGTAAAGATGGGGTGGTTGGTGGGTGCCGGGTAAGAAAATCGGATCAGCAGCCTGGGTAGATCATCCAGTCTGTTATCACTATTCCCTTTTGCAGCTGATGAGGTTTCCTCTGCTCTGCTCCACAAAGTGGTTGTGTTTCTGCTGTTGATTTGTCATTTCCAGACTATCCTGGCGATGGTCAGTTTGCAATTATCCATTACTAGCAATGTCTTCTCTGTTTTCCACGGGGTTGTTCTACACAGGAGGGAGATCTCCCTATGTCTAAGCAGTGATGGTGAGCTGAGCACACCTGCAAGTCTTGTTAGCAGTTCAAGGAGGGTACTGAAATAATTAAATATTTAACCAGCTAAACAGTAGAGCCTAAGCCTCCTCTCTGCCCTCTGTGTGGTTGCAACTAAATTCATCCAAGTCAAAGGAAGGAAAGCAGACAAGCAGATGTAACCACCATGATGGGTACCCTGGAAGCTGAGGCCCACAGTGAACAGAGGGTCATGGTTCAGCCTAATAAAGCTCATGACACAAAAACAGGCAAAAGAAATTGTGGGATCAGCAGATGCGACTTCATGCCTCTATCACTCCACTTTTTCTTTCTTTCCTCTGTCTAAATTTACTCCCTGCTGAGAGGAAGGGACTGATAAAATACGTCTTCAGGAAAGAGTGGTTTGTGAGAAGGAGGTGGACCTTAAATTGTGTGAGTGGAGGAACAAGCAAGGGAGCTCTGGAACTGTGTGGTGAGACCACAGCTGCCAAAGCACCTAGGCTCTTCCAGCACTCCCAAACTCAGTAGGCTTCTCTGTATGACCTTGTCCCTGGAATCTGGTTCCCAGAGAAATCCTGTAGCACAGAAGAAACCTAGATAGCAGGCAAGGTTGGCCTCTTGACTACAAGGCTGTCCTTTTATCCAGCTGCTGTGTGTCTTACCAGGCCTTTCTCTTTCCTCAGGGAAGAGGATGAAGCTGTAGAGATGCTTCCCTACATGATCGCCACCCTTGGCTCAGCAGGGGCCACCTGCAAAGCCTCCACTTGCAACAACAGCACCAAGGACTACTGCTACAGTGCCCGCATCCGCAGCACTGTGCTGCAAGGGCTGCCCTTTGGTGGGGTGCCCACCGTCCTAGCCCTTGACTTTATGTTCTTTCTCGTAAGTCTACATCTTGCTGCTTCAACACCCTCTCCACTAATTAGCCTGTGAAGAGAGGACTGGGGTAGGGTGATTTAGAATTGAGGGGCCCAAATGCTGCTGGCTGACTATATGGTCTGGATTGTATTGTTTAGCCACTATTGACATAACTCCAGTACCACCACACTGAGCCCACAGAAGGGTGTTGCACATTTTCATAAAGACATGGATCAGGTGAGATCGGTCCTACATCCCAAAACTCCTGCTTATGGTGCCAAATCCTTGCAACTTGGCCTACCCAAAAGCTTTGTCCCTTAGGAATTGCAGGACCACAGATGCTGTAATCATAATCTCATCTCCTTGGGACCTGAATGTCTTTCGATCCCACAACTAACTTAGTTACTATATGTTATATCCTGGACCTTTGCTTCCTGCAGCCACCCAGATAGTTTGACTGTAACAGCCCTGGGGAACTTGTACTGTCCCACAGCCTCAGTGTGCTGTTACCTGAGCAGTCCTGTGTCCTCCTACCCTCCTTGTTCCTGTGGCTCTGCATGCAGAGAACAAGGACAGAGATGGACAATGCCTCACCTCACAGCTCTTCCTCTGCTCTCTTCCAGGCACTGTTGTTTGTCTTTTCAATTTTACGCAAAGTTGCTTGGGACTATGGACGCCTGGCCCTGGTGACTGATGCTGACAGGTAATCATGGGAGAGGGGAAGGAAAGCAAGGCACAAGTGGTGCCCTTCTTTGCTGTGGGGCAGCAAGGATAAATCCCCTTGTGTTTGCCAGAGGCAGCTGGGAAGAAGAGCATGCTAGTTGTATCTCCTGATCATCAGAAACAGGAAAAATTCCCACTTACCTACTTTTTTGTTACAGCATCCTTCATCCAACACAGGGAGTGGTCCATGCTGGCTCCATACCACTTTTAGTCCCTGCAGTTACAGAGGCACACAGAAGCCCTTACAGAGGAACAGTAGATGGAGGGAGGAGAGGGGAAGAGAGGTCACAGGAAGTCTGAGGGCTGTCATAGTGAAGGCTTTGTTAAGCCTCTGAAGGTGTCTTTGTGGCTCTGCCGGATGCAGTTCTTAAGAGCACTTGAAAGCAGTAGGTAGGTAGGCTGCATTTCCAGGTGCAGTACTGCTATGCTAATGTGAGATTAGTTTCCTTCTCAGGTGCTGATGAGTTGGTTTGGATATGGATCCTTCCTGCCCAATGCATTTGTGAGCTGTAGTGTCTGTCAGCAAAAGCCAGGGCCCATTGCAGTTGGCAGCTCCACAGCAGAGTGAGAAGCTGTTCTCATTTTTGCTGTCAGCTGCAGGAAGAACAATGCTTATTTTCCTCCAGTGCAAAACAAGGAAATCTTATTTAAGCTAGAGAGGTTGTGTGAGTAACCTGCCTTTCTCCAGGGGTGGTTTGCTGTGCCCATGGAGCTTTGTCATGTCCTGAAGTCAGTGTGGCTTCTGAAGGCTGACTAGGTAGGTGGTTCCTTTCCTTGATCAGCTCCATGAGCTCATCACACCCAAAGGTTTAGATAGGGCTGAACTCCAGCCTGTCCAGTTTCTTTGGTGATACAGATTCAAACAAGCTGCTTTTCAACATGCTTTGCTCGACAGTGGAAAGACTAAGAGTTGTTCTCTCCCAGCACTGAACCAAGAACTCACCTGATTGAGACAAGCAGTTCTGGATATAATGTTAGATAAGCAACTGGCTCCTCCTCTTCTGGCCTCACCTGGCAAGGAGGATGGAATAGTCAGCCTTCAGTGTGGGGAGAGGCTAGCCCTTCTCAGAGGTGACGCTTTAAGCACGTTGGGTGCAAGGAAACGGGAGCAATGGCTGTAGGCAGGAAGGCAGAGGGGTGCCAACTGTTTGGCAAAGAAGAGCCATTAAGCACAAGGAGAGGGACAGCACAGCAGTGGTAAGAGCTATGGATCACCAGGATTGACATCCCAGGGAGGAGTCTGTGCTGCTTGACCCATCCAAGGAGTGAGGAGCAATTTGGGAGGGTGGGACGCAAGTGGACTTCTTGAGAATGGGAAAGACGTGCACAGAAGGGAAGCTCAGATGGCAGTTGATGTCCTACCCGTCCCTGTCCTCAGGAGCTCCCTGGGATACCCACCCACGTGTGGAGCCAGGCCACCTTCCCAGTAAAGCCAACTTCTTTTTAGCTGGCAACAAAGCACTGTGTCCCTGGAGCAGCTGGGGCTCTGGGCTCTTGTGGCTTGGGGTGACACTGGGCTCTGGAAGGAAAGTCTGCTCCAACCTGACCGTTGGCAGGTTTCTCTTCTTCTGGACAGCATGGATCCCGGCTGAGTGTGTAACTTCCCACCAACAGAGGAGACCCATCACCTGCTTCTGTGGTTGTAACCTCTGCTTTTGTTTTTCTGTGCCCCCAGGCGCCGACACCAGCAGACGGAGCCAGAGGAGCGGGAATAGTATGTTGTTTCTTCAGGGTCTCCTTCCTTCTCCTTTGCTCGCATTCTCACTTTCTCCTTTTACGGTTTTCTTTATTGCTTCTGAACTAATCTATGTAGCTGGGAGTTTGGGCTTGGCTTTGTACCTCTCAGTGGTGCAGGGGAGCCTCCTTTGCCTGGTTCCTCTCATGCCAGGGTGCTGTGAGGCCTGGTCCTACACCAGCTGCAAGGGCAAGCAGGTACACAGAAAACATCTGGCAGACACTTGCAAGACTTTTCTTTTCCCTTTATGCTATCAGGCTTCTGGGACCAGGACAGGTGTTTGTCCTCGTCCCTTGCTGCCTACCCCCAGCTGGGGGCACATCCAGCAAGGCAGCGCCTTTCTCTGTTCTCTGCAGAATCAAACCTCCTGCCTCAGTGCTGCTGAGAACATCCTCCAGCACTTTGGCCTGGTGTTGTCCATTAAATCTGCCATAGATTCTCTCTCCTTGCCCTTTCCTCTTTCTTACTGCCCTTAGGCCTAGGAGACCTCTGTCTTGCTGACTGGCTGGGTGGTATGCACCACAAAGGAAATGATCAGCTGGTAATGCGGAGTCCGTGATGCTCTCTCCAACCAGGCTGACGCAGGGCTGAGGCTGGGGCAGCAGGCTACAGCCTCACTACTCATAATCCCTCACTTGCAAAGCAGTGGCCTGCTCCTGCCTTGCAGGAGTACAGGGATGGTCATATTTTTGTGGTTGCACCTTGACTCCAAAGGGGCAAAACAGTTGGAGTTAGAAAAAGAGAGGCGGTGGCAGCTGTGGTACACGACAGAGGGGACTCCTCACTTGTGCTTGAGTGCTTCACTAGTGGTTGGCCCTGCTTTGGGTGTGTGGCAACTTTTCACCTTGTGGGAGGAGTAAGACAGAGGTAGCAGAGCCACCATGCCCTGAAGTTTTTCAGAGTGGCCACCTCAGTTATCCTCACAAGTGCTTGTCTCTCCAGGTGATGCTTCTTCCTGCTCACATTCTTCATCTCAGCTTGCTCAAACCCTCTACTGACACAATGCATCTGACTGACCCGTCTCTGCAGCTTGAGCTGGGAAAGTGTGGGTAGCCAGAAACTAAAAAGCTTGTGTAGCTCAGCAAGAAATCCTTATCCTGGCTGTGGTGCAGGGGCAGGTGGTGGATTAGGGACTCATTTATGCTACCTGATGCTCCCAGTGCTTGAATGTGCATCATTGCTCTTGGTTTGGGAGGTGACACGTCCATTTGCCTGAAAACCTGAAAGTGCTGCCCATGTCCTGTCCTTTGCCAGGGCTTGTGGTAACCATCAGCATTCTTAATTGGAGACAGTCTGCACCAGGAGGCTGTGGCATCATACGGTACCTCCATCTGTAAGGACTGTGATAACATAGCCCTGGGGAGCTTATCACACATATGACCACTTCCTGCCATTTACAAGGCATGCCTGCCTGCCCTTCCCCAGAGTTCTTCAGTTCTCTTGGCCTGAGGCTAGCCATGCCTCAGACCCTATCCTTCTCCTTTTGATGACAGGGCCAACACCAAACCTGGGGCAGTAGAAAAGGTCCCACTTCAACCTTCTTGCAGTTTAGGGCAACCTTCCCTCCCCCCACTTACTTTGTTGGTGCTTTGCTGTATGAAAACCTGCAGCAAGGTGTGATTGTAGCTTTCTCTTCAGCTTCACATTTTTGGCAAGATTTGGCCTCCTATCTTCTCAGTACTGTCAGTAATCTTTATTGTCATCTCTTCATCTCCCTGAATGGAGCTTAGTCTGGTAACCTCATAACATGGCTCTCTTTTCAGTTCTCTGTCCAGTGCTGCTTCTGTTCTGCTCTCTGTGCTTCCAGTACTAAGGAGCAAAACCACACCATGTCATTGTGCTGGGCTCCCCCTGGAGCTGTCAACAACTGAAAATCAGCCTTGCTCCCTGCTTTCAGCTGCAAGGCCTCTGGGATGTTAAAGGGCTGGAGGCTTGGTTGGAGCTCACTCTGTCCTTCCGGTAGAGCAGAGTATTGAGCTGCACAGTTGCAAGGCTGAATACCTCTGTCTAATCTGTGCTCCTGTAGTCCCATGACCTTCAGATAATCTCCTCTCCTGTCTCTGTTACTTCCAGCTAGAGACTCATCAGGTGCTGCTCTGCTTTGAGGGAGGCCACATATTCCATCCTCTGTCCTTTGTCAGGGTTGTAAGGGTCTGTGCTCATTTTCCTTCCCGTACTGTCACCCACTACATTTCTAGCAATTGTTTCAGCTGCTGCTTCTCTACCTGATCCTTCTTCATCCTGTACTGGTTACAGGGAGATCCATGTATTCCTCTAGTTTTTTCCTTTGCTTTTAGCCTTCATAGCAGCCATAGCTTTTCTTGCACCTTCAAGGTCCTGGTCTGATGTCATCTTGCAAGTGCTATTTAATTTAGGTCTCTGGACCATTTTCTTGTTTCCTCTGCCAGCTGCCCTCTGTCTCCGTTTGTAGCGGAGGCCATTGTCTGCCTTGGATGCTTCTGCTGCAGGTTCTTCATCTAGGTCCCTACCTGTGCCTGGAGTAAAGCGGTCTGGGATACTCACCTCCCTCTTTTCTGACCTTTAGCTTATGCTCATTTACTTCTAGCTGTCTACCCTGCTCCAACTGAACAGATTACCAGCCAGGAGGCCCAGCCCAAGGCTGTAGAGCAAGTTGGGCTGAGCCTGGCTCCAGGCAGCAGGGCTGCTGGGGCTCAGTTGCATTTCTCCTCCTGGGTTTCCCTGCACTGAAGCACCAAGGGGAGGGAGGAGAGGTGTAGTGGGATACAGCCACCAGACTCTCATCCTTCCTCTTCCCTGAGGTGAGTGAGGCCCTTCAGGACAGGGCTGCCACCTCGTGGCCACACCAGAACCAGAGGGTCTGTGGCGCCCTCTGGTTCCCACCACCTCTGTTCTGTATAAACTCAATGCTAAACAAACAGCATCTCCCCACTGTGGCAGCTGCTACCCCCATCGCAGGGACTGCTGCATAACACTGGTGGCTCTCAGAAGGTGCTGACCGAGTAGCATCCACGGCCACGGGGGCTACTGGGCTCAGGGTGCCAGCTGAGGAGGGATTCTGTGCTTGCTGCTACCTCTGCTCTCTGATTTTTGTCTCTCTTCGTCTCACCTGGGGCAAACTGACTGGAATTAACCTTTGATCTTCTGGGTTTTCTTGGTTCCTGGCCAGGCTGCTTCCTTGCATCTTCTAACTTTATCCATCACCTCCTGCTTGTCATTTTAGCGTAGTCTCCGCCCTGCATTCCGACAACTATGACCGCTATGAGCGCCTCACCTCTGTCTCCAGCTCTGTGGACTTCGACCAGAGGGACAACGTGAGTAGCATCAAGAGTCAGACACCTTGCCTTTGAGTGACCAGGACCCCACAGCTTGCCTGAACCAAGAGCTCTTCAGAAGAGCTCTGAAGAAGGTGAAGAAACACTTCCCTTTCTCAGGCCGTAGGTCCCACACTTTGTAGTGTCTGTGGTATAGAGCTCGAGGAGACACAAATACATCACTCCCAGACGTGCTTAAATAAATAGGTGCACAGCCCTGTGACTTAACAGCTGTCCAACCTATCATCTCAACATTGCAAACAATACTTACCAGCACCTCCTCCTGCTACTGTGCCTCTACAGCTGTTTTCCTCTCTAAAGAGGAAGTAGAGTTCAGTAGGATAACAGGGTGTGATGTAAAGCTCCCAGGGACTATTCTGTTTCAGGGTGCTCTTTAAGGCTCATTGGCTTGGCCCAGAATACCTTCCCAGTCCCTGCAGAGCTCTTCTTGTTCAAGATAATGACTAAAGTATGTTTGTTGAATTTTATGGATGGATGTCTCTTGGTTTTAGAGAGCTTCCATGCTAACCAGGTGCCCACAGGTCAACTGGGAGGTTGAGCTGCCAGTTGGTAGGGCACAACCACATGGCTGAGTCCAGCCTGTGTCACGTCCCATGGAGTAGCACTGCCATCTCCTTCACCTTGGCCCATCCATGGCTCTGCATGTCTGGGTGCTCATGGTCTGTCCCACCCCAAGTCAGGTCTGTGGAGGTGCAAGGATACCACCCTGCTTGCGTGAACCTTTAAAGAATGGAGCAAGGGTAAGGGAACACAGAGTGATGTGTGACTGTCCTGTCTTTTCTGCACAGGGTTTCTGTTCCTGGCTGACAGCTATCTTCAGGATAAAGTAAGTGCTCCAGGACCTGCACAAGGGACCCACATGGGAAAGAATGAGAGGCAGTGCAGGGTGCTTGGACACTTTGCACTATACAGCTGTGTGAAGTTGCTGCACTTTCTGGCAGGGGACAAGCAAAGATGAGACTAGTTGAGGAGTCCTAAAGCCAAAACTCTGCCACAGACTCGCTGTGACCTTAGAAGAGCACCCAACCCAGGTCTCTTCTGCTTCTGTTCCATCTCAGAAACAGTTTGCTGCTCTGCAGAGATGCTCCTCTTCCTCAGATGACTTCTAGGGGCACTACTGACCAAGAAGTGACTACAAAGGGGTCACTGGAGGATGCAAGGAAGACACTCCCAGCCTGCTGGTGCTCGGGAGCAATCTCCTAAGCACTTTTTTGCTTCAGAGCACTGTGGCATAGTGTTAGCCATCCTGTATCTCAGCAGGAGAGGCAAGGCCCACCAGAAGAGCATGAAGTAGTGTTTGCATGTGTCCAGCTGCCTGTCATGGAAGGCAAAGAGCAGGAGCATGGGTCTTCATAAGCATTGCGCCAGTCTGGTTTCTGCTTACTGGTTCAGGTCTAGGTATTGGGCTCCCTACCCCAGGGCCTGACCACAAGCCTGTAAGTCAGAACCAGGGGTGCTGTGTGGGCTTAAACCAGGAGGGCAACCTTGCCCCTGTACTCCATCACTTGAGGGAAAGTGGAAGGTTGCCTGATGACCTTTCTTTCCTTGGCAGGGATGACGAGATCCGGGACAAGTGTGGGGGTGATGCTGTCCACTACCTGTCCTTCCAGAGGCACATCATCGGGCTGCTGGTGGCTGTGGGTGTGCTTTCCGTGGGCATCGTGTTACCTGTCAACTTCTCAGGGGACCTACTAGGTGAGAGCAGGATTTAGGCTGGGGAGAGATGCTTTCGACATCGTGTCCCAGACCACTGAGGAGCAGTGGAGGGCAGGATAAGTCTGACACAAATCCTGACCGTTGTACCATTTTGAGCGTGGCACATCCAGAAGGTTATCCTCAGCAACCTGGGTATTGTACAGGTCAGATTCCTGCTGCAGCCCACCCTAGTGGTGCTCTGTGCCACTCAGTAAAACTCAACGTGCTTGTGTCTGCCTCTTTCTCCCCAGAAAACAACGCCTACAGCTTTGGGAGGACAACTATCGCTAACCTGAATTCTGGGTATGTGTGAACAGGGTCGGGATGGACAGAGGCCCTCAGAAAGTATTCTGTAAATGTCCACTTGTGTGCAGAGTCTCACCTTGAAGGCTGCTTATCTGCCCTTGCTGTAAGGGTACAGTCTCTGCTTCAATTTCCAGGCTGAGCTCTGGGAAGTTTGTTGTAGGGGCATGTGGATACCATGCTCGTTATGCTGCTCATGGCCTCAGTGCCTTTGGGGCCTGGCTGGCCATACACAGCTTACAGTGGCAACTTTGCATTGACCTTTCTGGTCTCATTTGTGATAGGAACAACCTGCTGTGGCTGCACACATCTTTTGCCTTCCTGTACCTGCTGCTGACAGTGTACAGCATGCGTCGACACACCTCCAAGATGCACTACAAAGAGGACGATTTGGTGAGCAGGATCTGGCCACTCTTCCAGACATTTTTTTTTCCATGCCCTTCTCTCAAGTCAGGTGGCCTTGGAGGGAGTGCAGAGCACCTCACTTCCCACAGCAATTTGGAGCTGTTTTGATTTGGCTGTTCTTTCTGCCTGGCCAAAGGCAGATGTCCTCCAGCGCAGCAGCCCTGACTGCCTGTGAGGAAACGGGAGAGGCCTGTGCTAGGTGAATGTGCAAGAGGAACCCCATGCCTTCCTCAGAGGTTGCCACAGCTGCTTTTGGCTTCTTCACTTCTTAGGGTACCCTCCATTTCTGTTCAGGCAGCTGCAGTGTAAGCTGCCTGTCAGTCTGCAGTGCACCAGGATGCAGGATACCAACAACTGGTTGAATCATAGCCAAGCAGGGGAACCCTGGGTGATAGAAGTGACAGGGCTGCCCTTTCCCATTGCTGACTCAAGTCTCAGGGGGTTTGCTGCAACCCAGTCTTGCACACCATCAGCACCTACTTTTTTATTTTCTTCTTTTTATTTTCCCTTCCAGGTTAAGCGAACTCTCTTCATCAATGGCATCTCAAAATATGCTGAGCCAGAGAAGATCAAGAAGCATTTTGAGTGAGTCTCATTGTGTTCCTCATTAAAGGCTGCTCTGAAACAGGGATGTTTTTGTTGAGGTAGTGCTACCTGGAATGGCAATAATACATTCAGAGCAGAAAAGAGAGCCAAAATAGGTGAACACTCTTATTCCAGGCATCTCACTGTTATTTTTCTGCATTAACTTTTTTTTTCTGAATGTGCAGTGTCCTTAGTTTTGTGCCTTGGAAAATGCCTAGCTACTTCTTACCATGCTGACCCCTATGGCTCTATAAGTATTGGACAGGGCACATCTTGAGGTGACATCAAGTTCAGGCAGGAGATGCTCAAGCAGTGGCTGCAGAATGTTGTGCTGCTGTTTCTGCCTTGCTCACAGTCCTTGCAGAAAAGTGTATTTTTCTCTGACAAATTAAATTCCTCTTCCATCAGGACCTCAGTGATCATACTGAGCAGGGCCATGTTTAGAAGCATGGTGGGGTGAAGAGAAATGCTTTGTACCCTTTGGGAACCTCTCCACATCTTTCTGATCCCAAGCCTTGTGGTCTGTGGAGGCAGAAAGGGGGTGTGGGGTCAGAGGGGTATCTTGCTACCACATGGTGAAAGTGCAAATAGGCTTATCATTCTAGAGTCTGGAGCAATGGCTTTAAGCTGAGGGAGAGTAAGTTTAGACTGAATCTTAAGAAGAAGCTCTTCAGTACGAGGGTACTGAGACTCTGGAATAGGTTGCCCTGGGGGTTTGTGAATGCCCCCTTCTTGGAAATGCTTAAGGCCAGATTGGATGAGGCCTTGGGCAACCATGTCTAGTTGAGAGGTGTCCCTGCCCACGGCAGGGGGGGTGAAGCAGATGATATCTGAGGTCCCTTCTAACCTAATCTTTTGACACTATGATTCTAGACTGTAGCATCTGCCCCATTTATTGCTTTCACTACAAAGGACAGAACCTGCAGGCTCCCCTGCTGCCTCCAGCAAGCTCTTGCTGTGCACATGATGCTCAGCCCAGAGAAGCCCTGGACATGTTGGGTTTGCTTGAGGGTATGATTTTTGATGCTGGGTGTGATGAGTTGCTGCTTCCTGTCTGCAGGGAGGCCTATGCCAACTGCACTGTCCTGGAGGCTCGTCCCTGCTATGATGTGGCCAGACTGATGTTCCTAGACGCAGAGAGGTAACCTAGTTTGGAAGAGAAGGCAGGGTGGGTCATGCCACAGGCTCTCCCTCGTGTCTGGTGCCAAAGGAGCTTTTCTGAGTCATCCTCTTTTTTTCCTTCCTTTTCTTCCATTCTTCTGTTTCAGGAAGAAAGCTGAGCGTGGGCGAATCTACTTCACCAACCTGCAGACCAAGGAGAACACTCCATCCATGATCAACCCCAAACCCTGTGGCCACCTGTGCTGCTGTGTCATCAGGGGTTGTGAGCAGGTGGGGAAGTGCTGGAAGTGTTGAACAGCAGGGTAAATGGGGACTTGGGTCCCCCCAGGTCTTTGCTCTGATACCTGTCCCTCCTGCCCAGGTGGAGGCCATTGAATACTATACCAAGCTGGAACAGAAGCTGAAAGATGACTACAAGCGGGAGAAGGAGAAGGTGAATGAAAAGCCTCTGGGGATGGCCTTTGTCACTTTCCACAATGAGACCATCACAGCCATGTGAGTGCAAAGGGTCCTGTCTTATCTCACCATTAATCAGAGGAATGCCAGCACCAGGGCATACCCCTCAGCTTTGTCCCTGACAGTTCTCTGTGTCAGCATCTCCCTCTTTCTCCTCTTTTCTAGAATCCTCAAAGATTTCAACGCTTGCAAGTGTCAGGGCTGTGCATGCCGTGGGGAGCCCAAGGCCTCTTCCTGCAGTGAGTCCCTTCATGTCTCCAACTGGACTGTCAGCTATGCCCCTGACCCACAGAACATCTACTGGTGAGCATCTCTGGGGTGCAGTGGGCCCTGCCAATAGGAAAGGAGTCCACCCTCCCTTCTCATTTGTTCCTCTGACAGCTAAATGAGTATTTCCAGCTGAAGTCCAGCCTGCCTGAGCTGAAAGTCTGACTTGACTTGGAGAGGAAAAGTCTTTGTCTGACACCCCAAGTGCTGTTAATACAGGCTGGGCTGCAGTGTGCACCTGAGGCTCCAAACCTGCTCTTCCTAATGTAACCATCACGATGTCCTCCTTTCCCTTCCTCAGGGAACACCTCTCTATAAGGGGCTTCATCTGGTGGATCCGCTGCCTTGTGATCAATGTGGTCCTCTTCATCCTTCTCTTCTTCCTCACCACCCCCGCTATTATCATCACCACTATGGACAAGTTCAATGTCACCAAGCCTGTGGAGTACCTCAATGTAAGACTTTTAAAGACTGGTGCAGGATGGGTAGCATAGGAACCACCCTGAGAAACAACAGGCCCTGCAAGGGAGGGAGTAGGGAAAGAGATTGTTGGTGTTCCCAGGTCCTGTCAGCCTGACCATGAGGGAGATGCTCGCTCTGGCCAGAATACAGTGGAAGCTGCAATGCTGGAAACTCAGCGTCAGCAAAGGCAGCTGTACTTGTGGCTGACGTAAGAGCTGTAACACATGGTCTCTTCTCTGCCTCACTGCAGAACCCCATCATCACCCAGTTCTTCCCCACCCTGCTGCTGTGGTGTTTCTCTGCTCTGCTTCCCACCATCGTCTATTATTCTGCCTTCTTTGAAGCGCACTGGACCAGGTAAGGAGAGCCAGCAACTGTTCTTACTCATGCCAATGTGCTGTGGGGCCACTAGATATTTCTCACTGACTTAAAGCTCCTGGATAGAGCCTTCTGCTTGATCTTCCCTCTTCTGCTCCAAGCACAGTGTTCCATTGCACGTCTTGGACACCTGTGATGCCATGATTAGCTCTTCTGCTGCTCCTTAGTTGTGTGGCACGGTTGTCTGAGCAGAGTTTAATGTAGGTCTATAAGAAGAAGAATGCTTGGGAGGAGTTTGGACTGGTCACTGAGAAATGCTAGGGTTGAGGAAAGTCTTGGGTGAGATGAACAGGCAAGGGTGGTGTGCCCATATCCATGTATAAGTCACAGCTTTTCCAGAGGAAGTCACTTTAGCTGTTGTGACTTCTGGACATAGGGAATTAATTTGAAGTGCAGAGTGCTAGAAATATGCTGCTTGTGAGGCACCTTCCCCAGAGGATGTGCCGTGTAAGCTTTGTTTACTGCTCTGCATTAGAGACTAGTGAAGAGGATGTTATCAGCTTTGAGGATTGCAGGTTAAGGGAGACAATTGCAGAGATTCCTTTATAAAGATACTGTCTGTGAGACAAGTTGGGAGTAGCTAGGATTCAAGAACAGCTCAGACATGCTGGAGGGAAAGGGGCATATTCACGTACCACTAGTGGAACTCAGATTAGACACTGGAAATTGCTTTCTAATGAGGAAGCCATGGGGATGCTTCTCTTGGGGCTGGCAGGGCAACAGTGAAAGATTAACAGCCTCTTGTCTGCCTTCAGGTCTGGAGAGAACAGAACAACTATGCACAAGTGTTACACCTTCCTCATCTTCATGGTCTTGCTGTTGCCATCACTGGGCCTGAGCAGGTAGGGATGGTGGGAAGGGGAAGCAAGTGCAGAGACATGGAGCATGGGAGGAGTTGATATGTAGCCCTGGTTGCTCTCTTACGCTATGTTCTTTCCCCTCTGCACAAGTGCTGTACCCATCATCCCCTCGGTGTTTAATCCTGGCTGTGGGACCAGAACAGACCATGCCTGTCTGGCTTTCTAGGAGCACCATGGTGTTAACAAATACTGCAGCAAAAAGTGACATAGTTGGATGCATGTGAAAAGTCTACTCAAGGTCTCCTGATATGAAGGAGGCACTTCCCACTTCTCTGTGCTCAGTGCACACTCCAAGTTTTGCACAAAACTAGTGAATTCCCCATTTGAGCCAGAACTGAGTAGGCTGCAGTGTTTGGCTGGGTGGAACAGTTGTGTAGGCTGCATCAGTGAGTAGGTTGCATCAGTGCTCATCTGGTTATAGAAATGCCCTCTGGCAAACAGTGGTGCATCAGCTACCAGCCATCAGAGCAGGCTCCCAGCACTGTGTGAGGAAGGCAAAATTAGGGAGCAGGAGTGAGACAGGAGGTCCTCACTGCTAAGGAGTTGCCTACACAGTGTAGTGGGGGGAGATGTACACACTCCTAAATTCAACATTTGGGATGCAGCCCCTCAGTGGTGAAGTCAGGTGGTTCCTGCTGATAAACAAACTCCCTGACAGAGGCAGAATAGCAACCCTCTCCATCACAGTGGGTAACCACAGCAACATTTCCAAGCCAGATTAAAAATGCATTGTTGCATATGTAACCTTGTGACCTGGGCATGTGAACGTTCCTCAAAGGGTTCCTTCTGAGGACTGAGTCTCCCCCCTGCTGTTGCATCCTGAGCTGTGTGCTTCACCTGAGGTGCCAGAGAATTGCATGCTTTTATATATTAAAAAAAAAAAAAAATCTGAATTTAGTAGAATGGGAAATGGGATTTGTTTCTCCTAAACAATTTGGTGTTTCTGTGTTGGGGGGTACCTTGTCGCTAACCGGTTTCTTCTATAGGGTTATCATTCAGCTGTTCCTTGCATGGGCATTGTGCCCAGAGAGGAGAGGAAAACACTGTACTGATAGGGTCAGGGCAAAGAAGAGCACACATGAGAGCGGGAAGCTCTATATGCCTTTTTTTGGTTCTGCACTGTTTTTCACAGTGCCTGGTTTACATAATTGCTCAAATGCACAAAAGTGCCCGAGAGGGAACAAAACAGTCTATAGTCAGAGCTGTGGGTCCTTCTAGAGCAGCTTCCAGGTGTTTTCATGTGCATGTCTGTTGCTGCTTCTGACTGTTCCTCTTCTCTTCTCACTCCCATTTTCCACAGCTTGGATGTGTTTTTCCGATGGTTGTTTGACAAAAAATTCCTCGCCGAAGCTGCTGTGCGATTTGAGTAAGTGGAATTGGGCAGAAGGCTCTTTGCAATGGGGGGAGGTTCTCATTGGTATCCAAAGGTACTGGGAGCTCTCAGCTACGGTCCTGCAAGGGAGAAGCACCTCCTGCAGTCTTCTCTCACTGCACCTCCCCAGATGCGTGTTCCTGCCAGACAATGGGGCCTTCTTCGTCAACTATGTCATCGCCTCTGCCTTCATCGGGAATGCCATGGACCTGCTGCGCATCCCGGGACTGCTGATGTACATGATACGCCTCTGCTTGGCTCGCTCTGCCGCCGAGCGGAGAAACGTCAAACGAGTATGTAGCGAGGCTGAGGGGGTGGGTTTTGGCCTCCACCTGTGATCGGGTGCGCTGCAAGGGGGCCTTAATGGGGCTGGCCTGATGCTGTGCATGCAGCTGGTTGTGCTGCACACCTGCTCAGCTCCCAGGGTCATGCTGACAGATGTCCTTTCTTTCTTGCAGCACCAGGCCTATGAATTCCAGTTTGGGGCTGCTTATGCCTGGATGATGTGTGTCTTCACTGTGGTCATGACATACAGCATCACCTGCCCCATCATTGTCCCTTTTGGTAGGTGATACCCCTCCGCTTCCCTGGCTTAGAGGCTGGGGAGTGCTCAAGGAGAGAGCTAAGAAGGGTAGTGTAGGGGAGATACTTCCTGTCAGTCAGACACTGGCAAAGAGACTGATTTTCTGCTCTGCTGGCATCACTCCCTTTCTCCCAGGCCTCATGTACATGCTGCTTAAGCACCTGGTGGACCGATACAACCTGTATTATGCTTACTTGCCTGCCAAGCTGGACAAGAAGATCCATTCAGGCGCTGTAAACCAGGTGGTGGCAGCCCCTATCCTCTGCCTTTTCTGGCTTCTCTTCTTCTCCACTATGCGCACAGGTGAGCACAGGGCCAAGGTGCCAACCCCTGACCTCCTACAGAGCCACTTCCCTGGCCCAGCTGTGGTCTTGGCAGCTACCAGTCACAGAGTACAGTCAGAGTTCCCCCAACAATCTAAACTTTGGTTTTCTTTTGTCCCAGGGTTCCTGGCCCCCACCTCCATGTTCACCTTTGTAGTCCTTGTGATCACCATTGTGATCTGTCTATGTCACGTCTGCTTCGGGCACTTCAAATACCTCAGCGCTCACAACTACAAGGTGAGATGGAGTGATGAGCAGGGGTGTGGGACCCTTCTCTGTGGGAACACAGCTCAGTTACAAAAGAGCAGGGTGTAAATGAAATGGATTAAAAATTAATTATATTAATTTTGATGTCCAGGCAGAGATGATTAATAACTGTGAATACTGTTTATTAACATCAAATCTCACCACAAAACTTATATACAAGGTTCAAAAACGCACGGTTTGGAAATTTATACATGCAGGGAACAGGCAAAACTGGAAGTCTTAAAGGCAACTAGCATAAGCAAACATTTTTACTGGCAGAGAAGGTTTGTGCAGTCACTTACACCGCTTGCAGTTAGTTATCCTGCTTAGCCACTGGATGGACGCAGGGAGCTCCTTTCTGCTTATGGCAGAAGGCAATCAGTGACTACAAGAGGCTTGAAGTATTTACTCACAAAATATTATGGGACAATACCCAAAGCACAGGGTGGGGCTGCTGCTGGGCTGAAAGCTGCTAGAGGCTTTGGAGCTTCCTCAGGCTCCTGGATGCTTCAGAAAGGAGGCAGACGATCTCTGACCTGGTCCTGGCTCTCCTGGCAGCAGGCTCTCATGTGCAGGCAGACGTCTTCGCTGTGCAGTCTCGGCACAGTCACGCTGGCTGTGCAGGCGTGGAGGCATCAGGGTCTCAGCAGGCAGGATACAATAGCAGAGAGAGCCCCATAGCAGAGAGAGCCCCATGTGCTACCTGCTCATCCTTTATATCCATTTCAGCCTGAGACTGATGGGCCTTTGGACATAGATTAGCCAATCAGGATGGCACTTTGCCCAGTTTGCCCATATTAGGTGAAGCTGGGGCTTTTGTCCCCTTCCTGTGGCCACCACCCGCAGCACAGAGGGAGGGGGAGCAGGGGAACATGCCTGGGCAAGCCAGGACATCCACAAGCCCACTTGGCCTATCTAGGCCTACCATGACACAGGAGTTCTGTGGAGCTCCCAACCTGCTCCCCAGAACAGCCTCTCAACTCTGGCTGCACAGAAGGAACAGCCTCAAGGCTGTCCTTGCTGCCTGTGTGCTGCTCACATGGTGGGACAGTAAACATATTGCCCCTATCAAGTCTCTCAATTTCTCCCTTTCCAGATTGACCACACAGAGGCGGACACTGTAGAAAACAGGCAGAATGGGAGAGCTGCCACCAGTCTGCCAGCTCCCAAATCAGCTGTGAGTCCCTGTCCCCACTTTCATGACCTGGCACGCTCCTTACCTGGGATTGGAAGGGGGAGGTAACTCCCTAAGGGAGAATCTGAGGTCTCCCAATGAGGGTGGGATGCGAGTGTTGAATGCTATGTGCCTCACTGGAGCTGCATGATGAGGTATAATCACCCCAAACACACTGCAGCCCTTTCCCAGTGCTCCTCAAGCACTGTGCACTGACTTCCTGCCTCTCTCAGCAGGGGCAGTGAGTCCAGCCAGGTCTGTCTCCCTTCTCAATCTGCATCTTTGCATGCTTACCCATCAGCAAAGGTTGTCCACTAGGCTGTGGACTGGCTTTTGCCAGTGCGAAAAGGGTCTCTGTGAGCATTGCTTTGAAGGCCATGAAAGTGCTTTGGGGACTTGCCTCCTCTCCCCAACTCTCTGAGATCTCAGAGACCATTTTTTTTTAATTTCTGGGCTCGTTCCAGCTGCTTTCTTCCACCTTTTAGATTTTTCTAGTCAGGGTCTGTGCAGACCTGTTTGGAGGGTTACATACAGAGATGGAGTAAAGCAGAGCCTCCCACTTCCTCATGAGAGCAAGTCTAGAGTGTGAGCATGCGATCCAGGCTTTCCTATTTTCTGTGTAACTAAGAGCAGTAACATCTCTCCAAAAGGTGATTCCCCATAGGAGGCAGGCACAGCTTCAGAGGGACACATCCAGCTGATAAACATGGGAGCACAGTCTTCTAGTCTGTATGGGCTCCAAAGTGCTGAGAAGCCCCATGCTTTTCCCAGCCCTGACTCCCTGGGCATCCCCAGGTTGCTGGAGTTTGACACATCCACTGCTGCAGGGTCAAGCTAGCCTTGCTTTTAACCCCCTCTCCTGGTACATCACATAGTCTGGACCTTTCCTTGCCCTCCCCATGCTCAACCTCTTGCATGAGACTTTACGTGTTGTGCTTTACTGCCACGAGAAGCCCCCAGACTCACGTGTGTTTCTACTCTCTCCATACCCCTCACTCCTGCCCCATTCTTGGCCCTGGCAGAAGTACATCGCCCAGGTGCTGCAGGACTCCTCACCGGAGGGTGAAGCAACGGAGTCAGAGGAGCAAGGGTCGCAGGATGAAGAGCTCATCAACACAGATGGCATGAATGACACTGATTTCCAGTCATGTGAAGACAGCCTGCTAGAGAATGAGATCCACCAGTAGGGACCTCAGAGGGTGGGAGGGGAAGGAGGCCCAGGAGCAGGGCAGGCTGTGCGCATGGAGACCTAGGGAGAGACACCTGCAAGTGCTAGCTGCTTGCCCCACTCACACTTCAGGGCCACTGTCTTCAGTGAGGGCAGAGGTCCTGCCCCAGGCTCTCTATTTCCCTGTCCCTCCACCCCTGCACCGCCCCAGCAGCTCAGCAGGCATGCTCTTCAATAGCTACCTTCTTTAATGCATCTCTGGACCCCAAAATGCTGGGGGCTGGGGAAGAG
Source organism: Semnornis frantzii (assembly GCA_013399775.1). Classification (NCBI taxonomy): domain Eukaryota; kingdom Metazoa; phylum Chordata; class Aves; order Piciformes; family Ramphastidae; genus Semnornis; species Semnornis frantzii. Next base: position 169,097 of record VWYK01063484.1, on the reverse strand, counting down.
GGGGACTGTGATCCCCATGGTGCTGCTCTGGACCTGCAGGGAGGAGGAAAGCTGGGTGCTTTGGTGGGGGTGGGGATGGGAGGCACAAGGGGAACCTTTGAGGACTTCTCTGTTCCTTGTCCTCCTGGTGAGAAATACTAATAATTTATTAGATTTACAGGAAGGTGATAAAGGAAAAGCTTTAGTCAGTGTATTGGAAGCCCTGCCTAGGGAAGGAGGTGGCTTTCATTGCACCTTCTCCCTGTGCATCTCCCCTTGTAGCATCCACATGCTGTGACATGCCAGGAGCTGGGTCAGGCATGGGGGCTGGTGACAGAGGCTTCCCACTCCAATAGGGCAGGTGAGAACCTAGCTTTGTGGTCAGGGTAGCATCACCCTGAGGGAAGGGGTGCAAGGGTGGTGTGAGCTGGGCAGCCCTTTGAAGGGTGTGAGGGATGTTGAGGGCATTTTTCAAGGGCAAAAGGAGGCGCAGGCAGCCTCTCCCCCAGGTCCTATTCTCTCCTCCCCGAGGGGCACAGGCAGAGAACTGCAGCATCATCATCTTAAGTGGCTTTTATTTTTGCACATTATTCTCCCCTTTCAAACAAATCAACCTGACCCCTGTGTGGTACCACGACCTCCTTTGCTGCCCTGTGCCTGCACAGCAGGCTTGGGGCAGGGGACTGTGCTGGGGGTCTCCTGGGTGCTAGGGAGAGGGGAGAAAGGGTCCTGGACTGCAGGCCCTCAGCACCCTGCAGGGGTGGTGCTGCCTGATTGTCACAAGGGGCCTCATGGGCTGCCTTTCAGGAGCTGCTGTAGGGCCTTACCCAATCTGAAGCAGTGAGAGTAGACCCCGGAGAGCCCTCTCCAAGCAAGCCCACCATCTTCAGGAGCACAATAGCCTCATGGGGTTATGCTGGCTTTCTTCACCTGCCCTGACTTGAGTGTAGGCTCTCCTGGCATTGCCCAGCCTGAAAAAGGGGGACTGTTTCTCCTTTGCCCTTACCCTCTCCCTGGTGATAACTGTTCTAGAGACAGGCAGAGGACCAGATAAATGGGAGAGGTGTACTGGAGCCTCTAGTATCTACAAGGAGGCCTCACCCTGTTTAGAGACTTTGTGAGGATGTTTCTAGTCAGGATCAGTTGCCTTCAATTGCTTCCCCCATCTCCTTGTGTAAAATATAAAGAAAAATAATAAATCTCCCTGCTATTGAACTATATTTATTTCCCTCAAGCCCCTGCCACCATGCTGTTTGGTGCTCATTCCAGACACTACCACCCTCTGTTTGCCTGGCATCTGTGGGTGCTGCACTGGCTCACTGGGGCCATGCCCTCCAGGGCCTGATGGATCCAGGTGGAAGGGAGCAGCCCTTTACCTTTTCAATCACCCGTGCTGGCCCTGCAGCTCCAAGCACTTTAACAGACAAGTGGAGCATCAGCCCTACCCAGCTGTGCTCTGGGAAGGGTGGTCACATCCCATGGCTTTTCTCCCCTTTGTCCCCCATTAGAGAAGGGGAAACAGAGCAGGCAAGGGGCTGCTCCGGGGAGGTCTTAGCTGACTTTCTTGTACACCTCTGTATAGGAATCCTAGGTCTAAAGGGGGATGGAGGGGAAGAGGTGTGGGTTTTTGATGCATGGGGAGGGCAGGCCACCCTAGCTCCCAGGGCTCCACTGGGGCTGGAGCACATGTGGGTGCAGAGCAGCACAGTGAGTGTCACCTGTCTCCTCCAGGGATGGGCTAGAATTGAAATGAGCATGTGAGCTCCCGGTCTGCTCACAGCCTGGGGCAGGGAGGATGTTGATCCTGCTTCCCTGTTCTCGCACCCACCTACTACCCTTGTCCCCAGTCCAACAGGTGGGCTGGGGTGCTCCAGTCTCTGTAGGTACAGTTGTGACCTGGGCTGCGTCAGCAGCTGCCAGGACTTTGCCTGCAGCGAGCTGTGTGTTCTGAGTGGCACTGTCTGTGTAGAGATGTGTATAATACCCTGTATATATTTGTGTACAAAAGAAAAAAAAAAAAAAAAAGAAAAAAAGAACTGTTGTTCTTGCAGCCTCTTCTTTGTGGAGCGGGTTGGGGTCTGGAAGCTGGGAGAAGAGGACTCCAACAGCAGGAGGGGTGCAGGAGTATGCGTAGTGCACGAGGAGCAGGTGGGTTGTGTGCTGCTCCTGTGTGAACACAAGCCCCGTCCTGCCACCGGGAACCCAGGCATGGCTCACGACTCTCCCAGCCCAAGGGGGCTCTCACACTGGCTTGCAGAAGCACCAAAGGCTTTTCTGGTAAAAGGGGGTGGAGGGGGAGCTGCAAGGATGGCGATGCAAGAAGATGCTTTGGGAATGGTATGGGAGGGTATTTTTGTTGGTAGCTTTTGGTGGTAAATGTCAGCCTGCAGTCCAAATAGCACTTGACATAGCTGCTGCTGCCATCTTCATCTAGGAACCTGTCTCCTAGCCTGGTCTGGGTGGAGAATTGAAGCCTTTGGGAAAAGGTGAGACCTCTGGTACACAGCTTGGCTTGGAGTGCTTTCCTACCATGTGATGCCACTTGTAGCTCAGTCATCCCCTAATAATCCCCCGAGTTTCCCCTGGGAACTGTCCTCCAGGCTGGAGCTTGGATGGTTCCCAGGCAGCTGCTGCATGCTCATTAATTCGTGTATGGTAGCTATTGCTTGGAGAAGGGCATGACAGGCAAGGCATGGGGCAGGCCTTTGAGAGATGGACAAGTGATCCCCGGTTCCCTGCTCCATTCCTGCCTTTCTGTGTTTGGGCTCTGTGGCTTCAAGTGCCAGCAGCACAGCATGAGCAGGAAATAAAAAAAGGTCTCTTCTCCCTAGCAGCCCACAGCCAAATGACTTCTCAGAAAGAGGCAATGCCTGGGCACAGACAGAAACAAAGGCCAAGAGAAGAATGGTGCTTGTTGCCAAGCCCCTGCAGACATGGCTGAAAAAAAGGAGCTTGAGGGAAAGGAACAAGAAAATTTTGCAGGTTTGATGGAAATTGCTCTAAAACAGAAAGGGCAGGACAGGGAACAGCGTATGTGACAGGATTACATAGGAGCAATCTCCTACGCCAAGACAGTGAGCTGACAGCACCTTTAAGAGTCACAGCAGGATAATCTCTTACTTTATTAACAGAATGGGGTCACAGCAAGGCCAAGCACTGAACTGGGTGGATCTGAGCAGGCAGGGTAGTCAGTGGTGGCCAAGGCCAGAGAAAAAGCTGGCAGAGCTGTACAAACAAGTTCAAAGCAGGAAGACACCCTGGCATTGCAGATCTGCTTGTTCCTCATCTGAAAGCATTTTGCTGCCTGCAGCTTTGTTCAGAGCTAGTCTGGTGACCCCAGAGGGATGTCCTTATTCTTTCAGCCTGCAGGCAGCATCACAGCTGCCTTCTGGATGAGAATAAGGTGGAGCAGCCACTGCAGCAGCTTCAGCAGGGCACTCTGCTGCCTTTGATTCCTAAATTCTTTGTTCCCCACCTAAGGGTGACTGTTAGAGGTGGTCCTACAGCACTGCTCTTTTGATGGTACCCCAGTTCAGCTGAGTCATTCTTGGGGCACCCACATGTGGCACTGTGGTGGTCGCAAAATGGCAAGCACCCCTGATACTCCAGGTGTCTGCTGAGTCACCTTTGTTTGCACAGACTCAGTTGTGAAGGTGGCAGCAACCGCCTTCCATCGGCACAGGCGCAGGCACCCAAGTGGCACCTGAACCACAATGTCCTGTTCAAGGAGCAGACTGGCATGGTTGCTTGAACACAAAGAAAAAGGATCAGAGAAGTTTGTTTCAGACATTGTGCTTCTCTGGCTACGCAGCTTCTACACGAGCTGTCTGTAGTGGGCTCTCCTATGCAGTAACGGGTTCAGGGCAGCTCTGGTGGGTCCAGGCTAGTGCCAGAGTGTTCACTTCTGAGTGGGTGTGGCAGCAGGACCATGCTACAGCTGATTTTGAATGTCCCGGTTGCCCTTCCCTCAGGCAATGGACTCCTAACCCGACCAGTAACCTGCTCCCTCCTTAGCAGTTATTTTCCCCCCTGGGGCAAGGTGGAAGGGATTAGAAAGCAGGTGTTCTGTGAACCCTGGGGAAGCAGCTGGATGCCAGCTCCTACAGTGAGGTGGAACAAGTACAGCCTCCCCATTCAGCCAGGCACAAGGGGAGGAGAAGGAGCCCCACAGTTGGTGACGTCTGCTGGGATCACCATCTTCAGCTCTGGCACCAGGATGGCAGTGCAGGTCTTCCTGAGCTTGTAGGGCTGGGCCAAGCCATGGCAAGCTGGGCTGAACCAGTTAACACTGCATATCTTGGTCTGTCATGAGCCATGCTGGGCTCAGCCACACCAGGCCAAGCTATGCCAAACAACGGCCTACTGCACCATGCTGGGCTGCACAGTGCTATGCTGAGCCCCACTGTGGTCATGCCTATTGGCAACACCACCACCCAGCATAACCATAACATGAGTCATGGAGGGCATGTAAGGGCAGCCCCATTCCAGGAAGCCTCAGGGCAGCAGGACCTGCTTGGGGTGGGTCCTGCTGGCACCCAGCAGCATGAGGCAAGCTGTGACTGACTGGGCTTGCAGGAGTGAGGTGCAGGCAACAACCTTCCTAGGCACAAGGAAAGGAGTAGGGACACTACGCCTGTTTGAGCTAAACCAGAACCAATTCTCTGCTCAATGATTTTACTTTTCAGCTCAGTCTCTTCTAAATGACTGCACCTTGTGAAGTTAACAGCACATTTATGCAGTGTTGGCTTCTAGAAGCAATAGCACTTGATGTTTCTGGTTACTACCACGGACTGGCATGCAGAAAGGCTCTTGCTTTATACTTGCTCCTACAGAAGCCGTGGTCATTGACAAATCTTGCATATCACATTAGGGTGCTGTAAATGAGAGTCATAAGTTTAAAAAGTCACACTTGCAGGAAGGAGGGGGCAGGACAGGGTGACCCAAACCTGACCAACAAGGTAGTCCATTCCATATATATTAATATTCAGTATAAGGCTGAGTGACCACAAGGGCCAAGCTCTCATCCTCAGTGGTTGGCATCCAAAGAGGATTCTGTTCATTCTTCTGTCTTCAGTCCCAGTCTGTGATTTTCTGAATGCAGTTGCCATCATCTGCTGCTTCCAGACTGGACTGGTGGGGTTCGATATTTGGTCTGTATATATTTAATGTCTTTTTTTTGTGGTTGCTATTTCTTTAAAGCTCTTTAGAGGGACTTTCTCCAGCCCATAAGTCTCTCTTCCGTGTTGCCTTTCTCTTCCCATTCTGAGACAGGAGATGACTTTTAATAAAGACCATCTGTCATTAGCTTACTGCCTGGCCCAGCCTCAGCCTTTGTTTGACAGACGCCAGAGTGAGTGCCACCAGTTGGGATCACCATGCTCTCAGCCCTGGTACCAGGGCAACAAGCCTTGGGACAAGGCACAGCGCAGAACTTCACATGCATAAGCTGGGGTGCCAGCATCGTGGGGCAGTGCAATGTCACCACTAAACCCTTTCACAGCGGAAAGCTGCTTCCCCTTCTCATCCCAGCCCCCTTGTCCCTGTGCACTGAGCCTTTTGCGCGGAGTAAAGATGGAAGGAATGCGGTACCGAAAACTACGAGGGGGTAGCAGGAGTCAGTCAGCCCCGATAAATCCCTTCTCAGCAGCTGTGAGCGGTCGCTGCGCCTTTAATTCCCGTCCTACCGCCCTTCCAGGCTTTGGCAGCACATCCTGCCCGCCCAAACCCCACCTTCCGCGGGGCAGTACCGAGCCGAGCCGGGCTGGGCTGGGCTGAAGCGGACAGGGCGGTGGCGGCAGCGGCAGCTTCCGTAAGTCCATCTTCTCCCTCTTCATCCCCATCGTCACCCTTATCCGACCCTCAGCGTGAGGTTGGCACCGGGAAGCGGGGAGAGGGGGGCGAGGGGGCAGAGGGAAGACTGCCAACAAACGAGCAGGGGTCTGCCGCGGCGTCTCCCTTCGCTCCTCCCGGCTGCTTACCCAGGGTTCAGAGCTGCTTAAGGCTTGCCTGTCTCCCCCCCATTTCCTTTTTATCCGACGGGGTTTTTTTGCATTGGATAACACAACCGTAGAGTACCCCAGAGGCTTCTCAATCAGGGCAGCGATTAAAGTGGGTACCACAGCGACCCCAGGATGCGGTGTCAAGCTGTCGTCTAGTAGATGCGGGAACATAAAAAAGGATAAAGTGGGAAATGAGGATCTTTGTCATCTGGAAGCTTGGGATGGGCCTGAGAGATGCTTGTGCAGTGTAGGACCCTAGCCTTCTTGCCCCGAGCTCAGTACGCGGCAGGATGCAGTGTCTGGACTCGGCCTGGATGGTTTTAAGGAAGGGAGATCCCTCTTTGATCTCTAAGAGCAGCTGGAGAGATAGAGGTCTGCAGAGCAGGGTTTTTTGGCAGGTCTTCAGCAGTGATGCTGTCATGGGGTTTTTCATTATGCACTAAGGTGCATGAGGTATCAAGGACCCTGCAGGGACAAGTATATCTTTCTGCTCCAACCTGGGAGGGTTCAGAGATGCCTCCAACACCTGAAAGCATCATATTGTAGATGGACCTTGCCTGATGTGGAAAGCTGCCCTGGAGGCTTGACCAAGGGCTACACACCCATTCCTTCCTTCTGTAGAGGACCTACAGAGTCCATCAACAGTAGCCTCAGCCAAGGCATCAGCAACCAACCCCATTGCTTAAGGACCCTGCTTAAGGATCTTTATGGTTCCTGTCCCATGCTGGGGTCTCAAATACTTTTTCTCGCTTTGCGCTTGCGTGACAGCCATCTGTCACCAAGCACAACCTTCCTGAGTATTTTGAGCCACGGAGCTAATAATAACTCACTTGGTGCCTGTCTGGGCTGCAGGCAGCTTCCTGAGTCCGCAGCCATGTCCAGTGCAGGTAAGCAGGGTGGGAGAGGGTACAGGGAGCCTGAGAGGGGCTGCAGGCAGGGCGAGTTCCCCAGACCTTGGCGGGCTGTGGTGTGAGTGCTGGGGAGGTGGCAAGACAGGAGCTGGAGGCTGTTGTATTTGGGATTCCTTCTCCCACAGAGCCCCCCCCTGGTCTCCAGGCATTGGCTTGGGCCAGAGGAGTCATCCTGCCAGCTCTGCAGGCACCAAGTGCATGGATGATGGGAGAAGCAGCCTAGCTGGAGTTGGAGGGAGCAAATGATAGAAAAGGGTGGAGCTCTGCAGGTTTGTGTCCTGTGTAGAGAAGAAAGGGCTTATACAGGCTTGGAAAAGGATAGTAGGTTTAGAGTGCAGGCAGAGTGATGTATAGTAGATACTGTCCCTTAAAAGCTTTTGGTTAGGGCAGCCTCTTGAGTTAGCTTTCAGGTGCAAATAGATGCAACCTTTTCACAATAGTGCCTGCTTTAGCTGTCAGAGCACATCAGCCTCTCCAGAACCAGGCTGCACCCTGCTTCCCTGGGACTAGATGCTGGGGAGGCAGCAGGGCAGCACTGGCATTCTTGACCACTGCTCTGAGTGGGTTGCTGACTCCTGAATTATTTACCCGAGGACTGCTCTGCTGCCTTGCATGGAGAAAGAACTTCAGTATTTAGCATCATCCCTGCTGAGCAGGAGCTGAGATGGCCAAAGAGTGGGGCAGAGTAAACTGCAAATACTGATGGGCCCATGGTAGTAGCTCCTGCCCCACGGCCCTGCTGCAGGTGATCCTGCTGGCATGGGGAGTTAATCCCCAGAGCCCCTTCCAGCCTGGTGTGATGGTTTGGGAGTTACCCACCCCACCCCACCCCACTCAATGAAAATCACCCAGACTAGACTCAGCCGGCTGGAAGTTAAGGAATGAAGCTTTACATTCTCAGCTTAGCACAATATACAAGCAGATATTTACAATGTATATACAGCTATGTACAGAAATATACAAGTTAAAGTTAATACAGAAACACAATCCCCCTCCCAGAAATCAGAGTCCCCAGTAGGGGCTCCTAACCACTCTTGCACGTTCTTTCCAGCCCTCTGCCTTACCCCAGGGTCTGCCTTACATGCAGGGTGAGTTTGGAGGATCAGCATGGGGGGTTAGAAGCAGAGTGATTAGTTGTGTTACACAGCCGCAAAAGCCCAAGGTGAAAACACACCGACTGCGACAGCAACGCTCTGTCTTATCTATGTTTGTGTCTTGTTTGTGCCCTTGTTTTTATACATCTCAGCAAGCCTATGAGTGAGGCAGACATCACCATTGTTTTCTTTTCACAGCCTATAATCTATTTTTTTTCCAATTAAAATATTCCAGTTAGCCTCAAACCAGCACACCTGGTGCAGTCGCTGTGAGCACTAGTTCCTGACACTGGTGCCTGAGCAGCGCCGAGGGCAGCTGGACACAGGGCGGAGAGCTGAGGCTTGTCCTGCTGCAGCGGTGCTGCGGGGCAGGGCTGCAAGGCCCAGCATGCCTGGCAGCAGCGTCATGCTAGTTCGAAGTGCCCGGCTGGCAGCTGCCAGTTAAACCCGCGGAAGAAAGGCCAGGGCGAGCCACCGGTGCGGTGTGGAGTCTCGCGGGGGGTCTGCTCTACCCTGCCTCTCGGTGCCAGGGTGCAGCGCTGCACCCCACATGCTTTCTCCGGTGCCCCTGCAGGCTGCTGGCCGCTAGCGAGGCTTGAGTCCCCCTGCGTGTGTGCGCCGGGAACGGCCGGCCCGCCTCTTCCTTCCCGCTTTCTTCCCCTGTCCTCTGCAGGCCCCATAGATAGTGCTGCCGCGCCGCTCCCTTCCCGGCCCCACTGACTCAGGGCTCAGGCAGCCGCGGGTGACGAGCTGCGAGACGGCCGCTGACGCCCTCCTGGCTGCGACGGGCGAGGAGGAGCCAGGACGAGGGAAGGTCCCAGAAAGCTGCGCAGGGAGGAGAGGCTGTCGGGGGCGGAAAGCGCCTGTGATTTCGTCTGGGCTCTTCAGAACGGGACGAGGGAGCAGTGGCCTGGCCGCCCGCAGACTGCCCCCTTCTAGCTGTCCCCCAAAACCACTCTGCGCCTTCGGTGCCTCCTAAAGACAGCCGGGCTGGAGACCGTGGGCTCAGAACGGGGCTGCTGGTCGAGGTGGGGTTTGGATAGGTGTTCCTGGTGCATTGACTCACACTTAGGGTTGCTCTGTGTGCCAGCTGCACTTGCTGCCCCTGGCACATCGCTGAGGGATAAAGTTCCTGTTGTGGAGGTGTGAGGAATTTGGGATCTGGCCTCTGAGTCTGGCACTGTCTGAAATGGCCGATGTCCCCTGCAGGGTGTGCAGGTGGCCAGGCCTTGTCTCAAGCGTGGCCCTATCTGTTTTGTTGCAGGGAGCAGAGCTGAAGGTAGCACTGTTGGTGCCCAGCCATGATGCCCTTTGGTGGGATGGCTGCCCGTCTACAGAGAGACCGCCTGAGAGCTGAGGGCATTGGCCAGCACAACAACGCCATCAAGTACCTCAACCAGGACTATGAGACCCTCAAACAGGAGTGCATTGAGAGTGGCACCCTCTTTAGGGACCCCCAGTTCCCAGCAGGACCCTCCGCCCTTGGATTCAAGGAGCTGGGGCCACACTCCAGCAAGACGCGGGGGGTGCAGTGGAAGCGTCCATCAGTAAGTGCTAGGCCTGGTTTTCCTTGGGCTGGCATCCCCACCTTGCAATATCTCACTGGTTTGGTTAGTCAAGCTCCAGCCTGTCCCTGTTTTGCGCCTCTCAGTGCTCAAAGTCCCTCAAGTGCCTGATAACCTTCTTTCCCAAGGGTCTAGAGCAATGTTTCATGACTGCTCAGAAAAACATTATGTCTGTCAGACCCTGCTGCTTCTGGGCAGCAGGTCATGCACTTCAAAGTGGGTGGGCTATGTCACTGCTTCTAGGCATGGTGGCCTGGATGTGTCACCCCATGGTGACTGGGGCATTTGTGCTTGCATACACTTTGAGGCCATGAGTACAAGGCAGTGCAGTTAGTCTGTCTAGCTGTGTCCTGCTGTGACTACAGCTGAAGATCCTGCCTTGTCTTACTATTATGGTCTTAAGGTTGCAATCAAGCAGATTTCCCTGGCAAAGGGGAGCTGTAGTGCATCTCTCAGGGGCCATATACTCTTCCTTCCAAGTCAGAGCTGCAAAGGATGCCATTACCCTAGAAGACTAGGCCATGCTGAGATCTAGCACCAGCATCTAATTCTCTTCTCCTCCTGCAGGAATTAGTGGATGATCCTCAGTTCATTGTTGGCGGTGCAACCCGAACGGACATTTGTCAGGGGGCTCTGGGTGAGTGCTGGAACTCTGTCCCTGGACCTTGGTCCGGAAAGCAGTTGCTAGAGAAGGCTAGCAGAGCTGGAGAAGAGATGTTTATGTAAGGTTGAGGGTGGACCAGTTTCGCATCACCTTTCCCCCTGTGCAGTGCATTGTCATGCCACACTCTGCACAGCTGTCTCCGTATCAAAGGCTCCCTTCCCATTTACTGAGGTGGAAACCGGATAGCAGGGGGCACCCTGTGCATTCTGGTTAAGGCTTCATGAAATGGCTTGATGTATGCACAGCTTGCCCTTGGTGATCAGGGGTGATGTTGGGTGGATCCATGCCAGATACATGTCAACAGCCATGCCAAGAGCTGCTCCACAGAGCTCCCTGCTTTGGTAAATGGTGAGGGATGGCAGCTGGATGACAGTAACATAAAATGAGGTAAGGATGTGGCAGTCATGACAAAGTCCTTGTGAAGTAACACGGTTTGGCAAAAAGGAATTACAAGAGGAGTTAACAGAGTACAAGTGGCAATTCGTCATTTCTCCAGAACCAGATCTAGGTCCCACCAGGAGTATTGACTGATCCAAGTCAAATTGGACACTTGATTGGGAATACCATGTACTTTAGCACACACAGCATGCTGGTTTCAGGGCTGACCATATTCAGTGCATCCAGCAATTAGAACAAAATCTGAGGTGGTAATGGGAGCATGTAACAGCCCAGAGCATTGTGGTGGTGTTCAGCTGGTTATTAAAAAGTCTGAAATGATGTTTTGTCAAACCACATCCCATACAGGTTATCCAGACACAAGGCTAAGGTGTGACAGGCTTCAAAGGCAAAAGAGAAAGGAGAACCAAATGAAAGAATTTAAAGCACAGTGGTGGCCTGGAGCAGCACTTGTGGTTAAGAGCACTTGGAAGGAAAAGTGTGGTGGCATTGCTCGCAATTTGAGAAGCTGTGGCAGCAGCGTTAAACCTCTCACTTATTAAAATGTTGGGGTTTTTTTAAATGCAAAGTGTAATTCTGCTGCAGAGCTCGCTGAGGTGCAGAGGGCAGGCATATGATGGAGTCCGAAGACTAGATAAATGGCTGCAGGAGGGAGCTGTTGGTGGTGACTCTGTGTGGTGGTCTGGGCACAGGCTCCCAGCCAGAATCATTCCCTGTTTCCTTGAGTGAATACTTCTCTCCAAGGCTGGATGAATGAACTTGGCTCTCTGAGCTCCATTTGTCTGCTGCATTCTTTGTTTTCTCCATGTGCTTTTTGAGCTGAGGAGCCCAAAATGTTTGCAAGGAGAGCAGTTTTCAGGCTCCTACACATTTACTGCCTACCCCTCTAGCTACATGTTTTGTGTTTAAGACCCACAGAGGTTGTTAGGTCCTCCAGAAGTACCAGAGAGTAGAAGAGGTGGACAATGGAAAGTGTAATCTTTGTTATTTCGTTCCCATCAGCCTGCACCTCTACATAAATGGACATCGGTGCCTGTTCTGCTCTTTTCTCCCTCTGTTCCAAATTCTCTTGTGGTGCAAGGGAGGTTCGCAGCCTTCCACAACCTTGGCAAAGCTAACTTTTGCTGCACAATTCAGGCCTGGTGTGGGGGGAAGCAGGGGAGGCGTTCGCGGGGCATTGAGGCCTGGCGTTTGGCCTGCCTGGGGGGAAAGGTTTTGGAAGATGTTGGCCTAGTAAGGTTTTTGGAAAAAGCCAGGTTGGAGAACTGGGCTGAGGCTGAATATGAATTTGTGTGGTTTGCATTTCTGTAGGTATTTGTGAATAGTATTTCCATTTAAACTTTCAATCTTGCATGCAGTGTAGCTTCTGTCTGCTCAAACCAAGACACTAGGAGGGGGGAAGGTGCTTATACTGCTTTCCTCTCCTTTCCAGGTGACTGCTGGCTGCTGGCTGCGATCGGCTCTCTCACCCTCAATGAGGAGCTCCTGCATCGTGTGGTGCCCCATGGGCAGAGCTTCCAGGAGGACTATGCTGGCATCTTCCACTTCCAGGTGTGCTGGGAACTCCTGACCCTCCACAGATGGTCGGTTGGTGGTGGGAGGGTGGGTAGTGAGTTGAGGGCATCCCTCTGGAATAGGGATGGGCAAATTGCATGATGCTCTGAGCTCACCTCACTCTCTCCTGACCCCACAGATCTGGCAGTTTGGAGAGTGGGTGGATGTGGTGGTGGATGACCAGCTGCCCACCAAAGACGGAGAGCTTCTCTTTGTGCACTCAGCAGAGTGCACTGAGTTCTGGAGTGCTCTGCTGGAAAAGGCTTATGCCAAGTGGGTACTGTCATGATGGACACATGGGTGGGTGGGGGACAGGGCATCTCACTGTGCGGGGCAGAGGGGAGAGAGTCTTTTCTATGCCTGGCCCTGCTTGTGCTACTATGTCCTTGTCACCTCATGCACCCTTCTTGCTGTCTGGCACTCAGGCTGAACGGCTGCTATGAGGCGCTTTCAGGGGGCAGTACCACTGAGGGCTTTGAGGACTTCACTGGTGGCGTGGCAGAGATGTACGATCTGAAGCGGCCACCACGCAACATGGGCCACATCATCCGCAAGGCTCTGGAGAGGGGATCCCTGCTGGGCTGCTCCATTGACGTAAGTGGTGTACTGGGATGAGCCACGGATTATGGCCCAGCGGTGGGATAGTGAGGCCTTGCAGCACCAGGCTGGATCAGCAGTCCCCTTGCTGGAACACCAGATGGGAGGTTGCTTCTTTCTCCTCTTAGCAAAGCACCCTTTGTAGAGCCAGTATGGTGGCCCTGGTGCACAGCTCGTGGGTTGGAGCAGGAATGTCCATCTCAAGCATGGGCTGTTGAGCAAGGGTCTGTCTGTAGCTCTGGCCTTGTCTTATGTTAGTATCTAAGAATTATTTGGAGCAGAGTTCTCTCTCACAAACTTCTCTTGCTTTCAGTTCGTGGTTCCTTGGTTTAGATGGGTTTTCAGGACTTTCTGGCTGGGAAGCTGTCTTTACATTGTGTTCAGCCAGCAGCCTTTTAGCAGAGGGTGCTGGTATCTACTTCTTCTCTTGGCTGGAGCAGTATTTTTACCATGTGGTGGGAAGGAAGGGAAATCCTCCATGTGGCTGAGGGAAGAGGTAGGGACAACACTACATGAAATTAATCATATTCACATGAGCTTTTTACATTTTACTCAGATCACAAGTGCCTTTGATATGGAAGCAGTGACCTTCAAGAAGCTGGTGAAGGGCCATGCCTACTCTGTCACAGCCTTCAGAGATGTGAGTTGGCTAGATGAGACTTCAGTAGCAACAGAATAGCCTGGTCAGTGGCATGGGTTCAACCTCTTGTATCTGGTGACTGGCAGGTGAACTACCGGGGCCAGCAGGAACAACTCATCCGAATCAGGAACCCCTGGGGTCAGGTGGAGTGGACCGGCGCCTGGAGCGATGGGTGAGTTGGACAGATGGGGCTTCAGTCTCACCACTGGAATGCCAGCAGGCACTGCAGACAGAGCAGTTGAGTACGTGGCACTGCTGAGGGCAAGTTTCCTGCATGCAGTGCCGTTCGTGTCAGGAAGAGGAGCAGTTGAGGGCCAGCTCTGAACTGCTCTCAATTCACCTTGATTAGTTCTTATCTAACTATTTCTCACCTTCTACTCCAGATCTTCTGAGTGGGACAACATTGATCCCAGCGACAGGGAAGAGCTGCAGCTGAAGATGGAGGATGGAGAGTTCTGGTGAGTGCCAGAGCAAAGTGGGGGGTTCTGTTTCAGCATCCAGCCTGGGAAGGAGCAAAGGCACTGGGAAGAGAATCCAAAGTCCTGCTTCACCTGAAACATGTGGCCTGGCTTTTTGAGCTGGACTTCCAACACCGGAGAGCCTGCTAGTGTCTTCTCTGACTGAGTTAATAATTTTCTTCCCTTCAGGGAAACTGAGCCAAACTAAATGTAGAATAAGCATCTAGGAAGGTTAAACATCCCTTCTTCCCCAAACCCAGTGGTGGGCTTTAAGTGACCTGCAACTGCTCAGGGTAAAAGCCCCTGTTGTTAATTCTCCCACACTGCTGGCCGGTTACGCTCTGCTCCCCAAGCAGTGCCCTGGCCTCAGCCCCTGCCTGCCTCCCACAGGATGTCTTTCCGGGACTTCATGAGGGAGTTCTCCAGGCTGGAGATCTGCAATCTGACCCCTGATGCCCTCACCAAGGATGAGCTCAGTAGATGGCACACACAAGTGTTTGAGGGCACGTGGCGCCGAGGGAGCACTGCTGGGGGCTGCAGGAATCACCCAGGTACTTTTCCTCTCCACATCTCCACTGTTGGAAGTGTGATGGACCCAGGTGTCTTATCCACACATCTTCCTCCCAGCCACGTTCTGGATCAACCCCCAGTTTAAGATCAAGTTGCTGGAAGAGGATGATGATCCTGGTGACGATGAGGTGGCCTGCAGCTTCCTGGTAGCTCTGATGCAGAAGCACCGGCGTCGGGAGCGGCGGATTGGGGGTGACATGCACACCATCGGCTTTGCTGTCTATGAGGTAACTCCTGCCCACCACAGTGATGGTTCCTTGGGAACAAGCTCAGCTCTGCCAGTCTCACCTTGACCTGGCACCCCAGTCCTCAAGGAAACCGTCTCTGGCCAGTCTGTGGGTTAACGTCCCACATCCTATGCTCCCTGCAGTTGTAAGGGATGGGGACAGGTACTGGGATTCTGATTTTTATTGTTTTTTTCATTTTTTTTCTCTCCTCCCTGCAGGTTCCTGAGGAGGTATGTCCTGAGCCACCAGAGCCTACCCCTTCTTGGAGGGGAGCACAAGAGCAAGCAGGAATGGGTTAATGTACATGCATGAACACATGCGTGAAGTGGCATCGTAGCTCCCACCATGCCGGCAGTGGCTATGGTGTTAATGGATGCCGGGCACCTCCACAAGAGAGGGATGGCTCCTGCTGGGATGGGCAGGGATGTCCTGCCTGACAGAGCTGGCTTTGGTCTCATTGCTCCTTGTGGGTCCCCTTCTGTTGCTATGGTCCCCAAGCATGTTCTTTCCCCCAGGCCCAGGGCAGCCAGAACGTGCACTTGAAGAAGGACTTCTTCCTGCGAAACCAGTCACGGGCACGGTCTGAGACCTTCATCAACCTGCGGGAGGTGAGCAACCAGATCCGGTTGCCCCCTGGCGAGTACATCATTGTGCCCTCCACCTTTGAGCCACACAAGGAGGCTGACTTTGTCCTGCGAGTTTTCACTGAGAAGCAGTCAGACACAGCGTGAGTCCTTTGCCTGGCCAGGGAACATTTCCCCATCACAAGCAGCCTGCTAAGTGGGGACCCCATTCATTACTTTGGTTTCCTTTCTGCCCCCAGAGAGCTGGATGAGGAGATCTCAGCAGATCTGGCAGATGAGGTAGGAGCTGCTGCTTTGGTTCTTCTAGTGCTGAGGCTCCGGGGCTTGGCAGGGGGAGCTGCAAGCAGTGGGGTGGTTGCTGGGGTTTGGGACGTCATTGTAACAAGAGGGGTTGGCAGGGTTGAGGTGATTGGGATATGGGAAGTAACAAAGGTGAGAAGAACAAAGAAGAAAGTCCCTTCCAGTTTGGGTTTGCTGAGTCTGGGAATCAGGGCAGAGCCCAGGTTTGACCACTAACATCTTGTTTCTGGCCTGTGTCACCCCAGGAGCAAATAACTGAGGATGACATAGAGGACGGCTTCAAGAATATGTTCCAACAGCTGGCAGGGGAGGTGGGTACGGCTGTGCCAAGCTCTGCTGGGTCTCCTGGCTTGGGAAGGGGATGGGATCCCTGGCCATTAGAACTGCAGCCCACCCCATGTTCATTCAGTCTCATCCTACAGACACATCCATCTCAGCTCAGCCCAGCTGTCCCCAAGGGTGGTGTAATCAGAGCAGATTTGGGGAAGGGGCATTCAGCTGTGGCCCACACTCTTCTGGTCATGCAGGAAACACAATAGCACCCTGATGTTTTGTGACTAAGGCAGATATGTTTAGGCAGGAGCAAGGGCATGGTCACAAGTAGGGTGAAGAGTAGGCATGGGCTGCTGCTAACTTTGCTCCTGCTGCAGGACATGGAAATCAGCGTCTTTGAGCTCCGGACTATTCTGAACAGAGTCATTGCTAGACGTAAGTGCTGCTCTTCCCCATCCCTTGCTGCCTACAGCCCAAGGTTTTGATGCACATGCTCAACCTTCTCCTTCTTCAGACAAAGATCTGAAGACAGATGGGTTCAGCCTGGACTCCTGCCGCAACATGGTCAACCTGATGGATGTATCCTGTTAGCACTGCAGGCCAGGAACCAGCTTCCCTGGTGCTTGGCCTGCCAGCAGCAAGACTTTGCCCGTGGGAACTGAGCCTTGGCTCCCTAGGCCTGCTGAGGATGTTCAGCCAGGGGCAGGAAGGAGGGAAAAGGTCCTTGTGGCTTCAGGCCCACCTGCCCTATACCCTTGGGCTTTAGCAGCAGGTTTTTTTCACAGAAAACACAGAAACATTCAGGTTGGAAAAGACTCTCGGAATCACCAAGTCCAACCTGTAGCCCTACTCTACAAGACTTGACCTTAAACCATATCCCTATGCACCACATCCAAACAACCCTTACATCCAGAGTCAGTGACTCAGACACCTCCCTGGGCAGCAGATTCCAGTGCCTGACCCCTCTCTCCGTTAAAAACTTTTTCCTAATGTCCAATCTAAACCTACCCAGTCTCAGTTTGAGGCCATTCCCCCTTGTTCTGTCTCCAGCTACCTGTCAGAAGAGACCAGCACCAGCCTCACCACATGTCCCTTTAGGTAGTTGTAGGTTTTTTCTTTTGTAAAGGGCCATCAGTTCCTATGCTTGCTTTAGGCCCTAGCTCAGCCACAAGAAGCCCAGCCCCATTCACACCTTCAAACATCCTCTTTTGCTACAGGCCAGCCCAGTTTTCCTCCAAGGACACCACAGTGAAGTGCTTCCTGGAGGAGCATGGCAGCTGCTCCCTGGGAGTGGCACAGCAGTTAATTTAAGTATTGTATTTTCTCTGCTGGCTTGCAGGCTCTGATCGGCTGATACTGCAAGAGAGGGAGGGGAAGTTGCGCGGGAATATTGAGCAGGCCAAGTGCAGCCAGGCTTTTCTCACCCAAGTGCAGCCAGGCTTTTCTCACCCCAGGACTCTGGGATCTGATGTCTTTGCTTTTACGCCACCCCATTTGTTGGCTGCTTTCTCCTTGACCCTCTGGTCTCCAGAAAGATGGCAGTGCCCGCCTTGGGCTGGTGGAGTTCCAGATCCTGTGGAATAAGATCCGGAGCTGGCTGGTGAGGAGGAGCAGGGCAGTGTGGCGCACTGCATGAGCATAGCACCCCTCCTGGGGGAGAAGGGTGAGGGGACAGCCAGGCTGGAAGCCACGGGAAGGCCTGCCCTTCACACCCTCTGATGTTTTTGCAGACGATCTTCCGCCAGCATGACCTGGATAAGTCGGGCACCATGAGCTCCTATGAGATGCGCATGGCTCTAGAGTCAGCTGGTAGGTCTGGAGAAGGATGGAGCTGGAGAGGGGGTTTCTGCTGTCAGAGCCCAGTACCAAGTAGCTGGAGAAGAGTGAAACCAGCCTATAATGCACACTTGGAGCCAATGTACTGTGGTAGTGAGATGTGCCCTATGTTTGTGCTGGACTCTCTCTGTCCTAGCTGTGCCAGGTGCTGAAGCCTCAGAGTTAGGAATATATGCAAGGTGGTCCCAGCCTCTGTTCTCTGACCTGCAAGATCCCACACTGGCAAAGCAAAGGTGGATCAATGAGATAACTCGTCATATGGCTCCAGGGAGAGCTTATGCTCTTCCTGACAAGGCTGGACATGGTGAACTTCCTTGGGTGGATTGGTGGTCCCTTCAGGCAGAGACATGACTTTCATAGTTAGACCTTCCTGCCTCCCTGGACTGCTGAGTGCTCTCTGCCTTGCAGGTTTCAAGCTGAACAACAAGCTGCATCAAGTCGTAGTGGCCCGCTATGCAGACGCTGACATGGGTGTGGACTTTGACAACTTTGTCTGCTGCCTCGTGAAGCTGGAGGCCATGTTTAGTGAGTGGTGGCTCTGAGGCAGGGAGGGCAGAGACAAGGGGACACATTGCTCACCTTGTTTGCATTCCCTTGCAGGGTTCTTCTATAGCATGGACACTGAAGGCACTGGCACTGCTGTCATGAACCTCTCTGAGGTGAGATCTCAGCCCAGTGGGAGGGACAAGGGGACAATCCATTAGGATGAATAGGGCAATTGGGGTGAGTGGTAGAAAGCCCTCCAGCCCCTTAGGTATGGGAAGAACACATAAAAGATCGAGAAAACAGGATTGCTGCTCTTTCTTGGGAGAGCTGTTAAACTCGACACAAGGGCATGTCAAAAATGCACCAGCCCCTGCTCATCCCTTCTTCTCCTTCACAGTGGCTGCTGCTAACAATGTGCGGCTAGGAGCCATGACAGATCTACTGTGGCCAAGACAACCCAGCTGGGCCAGGCCCCCTCCAAGTGCCTCCCCTTGGATCCCTGGCCACAGGACACTCTTCCCTCGTTACTTCATCACATGCTGAGCCACCAGCCCTGCCTCCCAGCAAGCCTCACAACACTCTCTCTGGTGTACCAGGGGTACAGGCAGGGGATACCCTTTCTCCTTTTCTTAGCTGGGCTTGTTTCCACTTGCGCCCCTTCTCTCTCCCCACTCCAGAAGAGGAGGAGGGCAAGCAGCATGGGCTACCTGTGCATCCCTGCACTGAGCTTGGCAGGACTGGGCTGGGAGCTGGCTGTGTAGCAGAGAGAGGAAGGAGCTTCAGGGGAAGAAAGGAGGTACCTGTATCACTTGCTCTAGTGCTGTCCCATCCCTGCTGGAACACATTGCCTGTCTCTGCACATGCCTGGGAGCATCAGCACGTACTGTGTTGCTCAGGCAGAGGCAGCGGGTTCCTGGGGAGTCAGTGGCCTTCTTGGGAAGAGGAAGGGCCATACTGCTGCTCTTGAAGCCCTTGCACTGTACTCAGCACCACTAAGCACGACCAAAGTGTGGAGCCCACTGGTTCTTTCTGTGTGGCCTTCAACACATCCTTTCTGCCTTTATGCCCCTGCATTTGCCCCACCACGGGGCGAAGCCCTGCAACTTAAGCACTGAATGTTTGGGGGCTCCCCTGCCTTGTGAACATGTAACATCCTTCAGTGCAGCAGAAGCTCTTCTCTTCCATGTGGCACAGCAATGCCACCACTGTCACAGTGGCTTAGCCTACCCTCCTATCCCTGGGAGCTCCTGGGGCATCTACTGCTCCTGCCTATGGCCCACAGCAGGGATGGGAGGGGTGTTCTGCACACGGTTGGGAGTTCTTCCCTGTTTCCCTCACCCTTGCATAGTGCTACACTATCCTCTTTGGGCTCTCTTCCTTCGGGCCCTCTTCCTTTAGGCTTCCTTCAGGCCTAGTGCAGACAGGCTTCAGCACCAACACTTCTCTGTGCTTCTTCGTTCCCCTCACCACCTTCTGTGGTAATAGGGATGCTCCATAGGGTGATGGGCAACAGCCTGTCCCTTGCCCTGTAGAAGCAGGTTGGCAGGCAGTTAGTTTCCCCCAGGCCCTGTCATCGCTGGAGGACACGCCTGCAGCAATAACCAGTGCTGCCTGCCTGGCAGCTCCGCTTCCTCACCCTGCTCACTGTGCACTCTGGTGGGAATAAACTGAGATCTGTTTGACTTGTGGTCTGGGCAATCGCTTGGTGTTTGCGCCCTCGTCCTCTCCACAGCTTGGGCTGGGGGAATGGGATACGAGCCAAGCCCAAGGCATGCTGCTTGCCCAGTCTGAGCCACAGGAAAAGCATCACCAGGTATAGGTCAGTATCCCCTAGGATTTTATAAAGATCACCTCTTCTTTTGAAGGGGGTCTTAACGCCAACACACAGGTGTATTACAGCTCCCGTGGTAAGAGAGCACTGGTCTTGAGAGCAAGCAGCCTGATGTTAGCAGGGCTATTCGGTTATCCCAGGGATTTTCTTGTAGTGAGAAAACGCCAATGCTTGCTTCATGGTGTTGGAGAAAAGAGAACTGTTAGTGCTGGTCTGGAATGGGGACCCAAGGCACTTCACTCCATCCTGTGCCCCAGGAACTGGAGCACATCCATGTTCCTGCTCAGTTAGGGCAGCCCTGGGTCTGGCCACAGTATCCCAAAGGACTCCCCAGGGCACTGCCATTTGCCTCTGCTCTGCAAGCACCTAGAGGAGTTTAAACTCGCTGTCCCCCTGCCTTGCCAGTGGCCTGGCAGCAGCTGAAGGCAGCCAGTGAGGCTGAGTTTGGCCTGGTGAACTTTGCTCTGGGGTGGGTTCATGTTGGTCACAGTTTGCTGCCCTGAATGGCCTCTTGCCAAGGTTCCTCTGCTGATAGCAGAGCTGGGGCCTGCATTTAAAGAAAGGTCCACCTGAATAGAATGGAGTTAACCACGGAGCAGGTGGGAGTGGAGGGCAGCCTGGAGCTCTGGACCCTAGGTAAAGGGACCACAAGAGATATGTGACCCTGGGTAGGGGCCGTGGGAGGTCAGTGTTTTCCCTGTTTCCTTTGAGGCCATGCAAGTCACCTCTGGAGGCAAAAGCCTTCCAGGAAAACAACCAGAGAGACAGGTAGTGGGGCCTTTGCATGGCTCACAGCAGGACCTGGCTGTCAGTGTGCATTCTGCCCCTTGCTGACATTCCTGAAGGAAAGCACCAGATGGCCCCAGGGGTGCTCAGCATTTAGAAGAGGAGTGCCCTTGGGCAACTTCTCCCCTCTCAGCATCTCAGTGTCCCTCTTGGTAATGTCCTTTGTGCCAGCCCAGCTCTGGGACCAGTCTCCTCACAGTGGCACTACACTCAGCTCTGTGGCAAGCTGACCTGTCTCAGAGCATGGAGGGGAGCTGAGGTGCGATGGCAAGAGAGAGCAATCCCCAAGCCACCTCCTCAGGCTGCCCCCTCTGCAGGCTTGCCAGGGCCTCATGAAGGTGAGTTGTTAATACTCTTGGCTACCTCCTGTGGAATGGGGGATACATCTAGGCTTGTCAGCCCAGACTCCCCACTCCTTCATACAGCCCCAAAGACCCTGGTAAACAAGGGCTCAGGTGGGGATGAGACACAGGATCAAGCTTGCAGAGCTGTCATTGCTTCCCAGCTGCGGGGCCTCATCATGCACACAGAGACCTGATTGTAGGGCACACTGACATGCTGGCTTTGGGATGACAGGTGCCCACAGCCTAGCCTTACCAGAGGCCCCTCCGCCTTGCCCCAGGCACCAGCTGGCAGATCCCTTTCTCACTGGTCCCAGCTGCCGGCATGCCAGTATCACAGGGAGAGCGGCAGCTAAGTGGTACCCAGCTGCCAGCTAATGCCACAAAGAGTAGCCTGTCTCGTTCCCCTCATTGCAAAGGAGGAGGTCCAGCAGAGTCCTTAAATACCAGCAAGAGGGACTGGAGGGCACGCATGACAAAAACTGCTCTCTGAATTCAGTTTGTCTTGCAATGGGCATTAGCCAGTAAATGACAGCCGGCTCCTATCTTTCCCACAGGTCCACAATGGGTGGGTGTGCACAAGATGGGCAGGCACCATCTGTGGGTGCACAGCACCACTGCTCCTGCTCCCCAGTACCACAGCATCCTCTATTTCACTCCATGCCCTGTGCCCTTGCCTCCTGCAGCCTGAAGCCACCTGCCCACCGTGGGTGTTCCCCCTCTCCCACCAGCTGCTTGTGTCTGTTCTCCAGGCATGAGGAAGGGAGGGCCAGGACTGCAGCCCATCCCCACCTGGCCCCAACAGCTGTTCTGGCAGCTGGGCCCTGGCCCCATCTACCCCTCCTCTGTGCTGCACTGTGTCCCAAGCCCGAAGTTGAAGGAATGTCAGTCCCGTGGGCACAAGGAGCTTTTGTGTGAGCAAAGCCAGCAGGCGGGGGGGTTGTGGCTCAGCCCAGCATCCCCAGCCGTGTCTGGGGAGAGCTGTAGCCAAGGGCATATACATGGACAGCAGCTGCCACCAGCATGGCCTTGCAGCTTGCAGACAGTCTTGGAGGTGCCCCTGCTGCTGTAAAGGCCATCACAGACAAAATACCTCTCCCTTTCCTCCTCACCCTTCCAGCACCAGCAGCCAGGCAGTGCAAGCATCCTGCAACCACCGCTGGCCCAGGGTGCAGTGCCAACACCAGTGCAGAGTTGGCACCTCCTTGGCAAGGCTTGGCACCAGTGAAAAGAGATGCCACAGGCTCAGCTACCCCACAAGGGGAGTGGGAGGACTTGGGGGGGCACAGTGTGGGGGCCAAGAGCACTGAGCAGCAGCTGCTGGACTTGGCCTTTTTCAACAGCTGCTGTCCCAGTGCCAGCAACAGGGAATGTGCACAGGCTGGGGCTTTCCAGGGCCTGGCCACGGTATGTCAAACAAACTATTTATAGCACTTGTGCCCTTCCCCAGCAGGAATGGTGCATTGCCCCTGTGAGGGGATGGGTGCTTAGGTGCCACTGGCATCCCCAACACCAGCACTCTCTCAGATCCCTGCCAGATGGGTGGGATCTCATCAAAGAGAGGACTCTCGGCTGCCTTTCGTCTTCCCCCCCCTCCCCCCCCCATTTCCCTTACCTCCCAGTGCCACGCCCAGAACAAGGAGTGCAGCAAATCTTCCATACTTTGTGGAAGAGATGCCTGCAGGCTGTGTGCCCTTCCTCCCAGCGCACCGGCTCCCTCCTAAGTCCTCTGAAGCTTTAACCACACAACAGCCACTTCGCATGGGTAGGTGCCGATGGTTGCTTTGTCTCTGGCACCTGCCTCTGAAGTGGCACAAGAGTCTTGCCCAGCCACAAAAGCAGACATGCTGTCCTAGGAACAGACTGGGTGCTCATGAAGCAAAGGCCAGAGACCTGGCCCACTCTCAAAGCCCTCGCCAGCTTTGCCTGTGGGCTGGCAGGTCACAGGGCTGCTCAGGACTTGTCCCCACTGACAGGGAGCAGTAACCAAAAAGGGTCATACCAGGAGGCAGTGCAGCCATATCCTGCCCAAACCTGGAGATCCTAGATGTCTGATCCATCAGCCGTGCCTCCTCCGAGGGGGCATTCCAGGGTGCTGTCCTCTCCTAGAGATGCCCCGGCTCCGGCCCCCGGATCTGCCCAGACGATATGTGGCCTGTGAGCTCGCCCGCTGCTCAGCAGCAAGAAGGAAGGGGCTGGGCTTTGGGCAAGCCGAATCCTGAGGGGTTTGGCACTGCAGGGAGGAGAGAACAAGAGGATCGTTCTGCGTACTCCGGCCACCGCCTTGAGGACAGACCCTGCGGCTCGGCTGCCTCCAGCAGGGCCTTCCCATTGTCAGCGCTGCTCTGCAGGCTTCCTGGGATGCCGCGCCCACCTTATGCTGACTGGGAGAATCTCCTGCTACTTGTTTGCTGCTAGCCGACTACCTCAGAGACCAGCATTATAATCCACCTCTGTCTATTTCACTCAGAGCTTTGCTGAGAACTATCTGTCTAATCTAAAACAGGTACAGAGAAGTATGTGATCCCATCTTAGACTTGGGAAATGTATCTCAGCCCTCCCTGACAATTCGACAGGGGCTACTTGGTTGCGCAAACAGTACAATAAAGCAAATGCATATCTGAAAGGAAATGGCCTTGATACATGTCCAGCAAAAAAAGGAGCAGGCCACCTGGTGAGGGATTTTGCACTCCTTGGTGAAGAGAGGTGGACAGGCAAGCAAGTTAAGAGACAGAAGAGTGACTGCAAGAGCAAAAAATGCTTCATGAATCACAGAAGTTGCAGGAAGGCTCTACACACCTTGGCCCAGGGAAGACTAAGGCACACAGCACTCCAGTGCCGTAAGTCTTGGGTTTGGAAGTAGATACTGGGAGGGATTTTGTTTTCTTTTCAGGTGGCATTCTTTTCCCATCTCTGTGCCTGAAGCACCAGAGGAGCAGAGTTAAGTCATTTCAGCTCCCTAGGCTGTGCTTTTGCCCAACTGTGAAAGGAGACTAAAACCTCTGACCTTTGGTAATATGTGGCATTTTGGCACAGACAAAAATCTCCCTGGTTATGAATCCCAAGAGCTTGGCAAACAAGCCCTGCCCCACTTTCCACCCATTGCTGAGATGTTGCAAGCACCTGGCTCTCACAGCATGGTAGCCCCTTCTGCCCTTACCTGTGCTCACCCCCTTGGAAAGAGCAGATCTCTGCAGAGGCTACACAATGAGGTCCCTTTGCTCCCAAAGGATTTTTCCATTGCCTCCCTTGTGCATCTCTGCCACAAAATGCACAGACATAATTCCCCCAGAAACATGCTGCAACAACTCTGCTGAAATGCCTCTGCACCCGGCCACCACTTCTTGTTCCCTGTGGGACCAGAGATGATTCCCCCAGGAAGCATGGTAGGATGTACCCCAGGAGGATGATAGGCTCCTGGCTCAACCAGGCCTTTTTTAAAGGATCAGTAAGGCTCCCTGGGAAATAAGATCTCTCCTCTTCTTCATCATTGCAGTCAGTACCACTGAACAAGGACACTTCACTTTCCATCCCAGCCCATTCAGAGGTGGGACACTGCAAGAGCCCTCTGCACAGGGAGAGAATATTCCCACTTGGTCTGTACTGCTGGGAAAATTGAGGTACTAACTGAGGCAACAACTTATCCAGGGTTGACCATAGCACAGCAAATCCAGGAGTCTCAAGAGCAGGCCAGGCACTGCCTTCCTGATAAAAGAGAGAAAGCTCCTTCCCAGGGAAGCATAAACCCTAACAGAGCTGTAGCAAACCTTTGGCTTCTGCTTCCTTTGCCCAGGTTCTTCTCATTCCCTGTAGTGGCAGCATATAGTGGAGTGGTGCACCTGTGCTGAAGTCCTCTGGTGGCAGTGGATCTGAAGCCCAGGAGGTTTCCCTAGGTCTATCTCAAATAGCTAACAGTGCTGGGTCATTGCAGCTCCTGAGGCTGGATCTGAGCCCTTAAGGAACTGTTTCTAGTTTCTGCACATGGTGTCTCTGTGATGAGGCATGGCCAGCCCACTTTCCTCATCTATGGCTGGCTCCCCAAGAGGAATCCAGAGGGCTGGGAAAGGTCACCCTGACTGAACTAACTGCCCTTGCATGGCATTTACTGGGCATGGGGCAGCTTGCATCAGGCAGGCTGGGAGACAGAACGGCAGTTTTCAGTCCCTTGTCTGTATTCTGACCCTGACAGTGGTTTTGAAGGGAACAGCAAGGGGAGGAAATTAATACAGACAGTCACCAGGAACACAAGAAAACAAAGGTTAGTCACAGGAGGGAAACGGAATGGCACAGACATGAGCGATAGACCTTCCTGCCTGCACTCTCATGCTGGCTAGCTTGTGTTCTCCTGGGCTGCAGAACCCTGGCCACTTGGCCCAGGCAGGCTCAGCTTGGGAGTACAGCTGGAAAGAATGGGACACTGACTACCAGCTGCTCTGGAACCCTGCATGGAGCCAGACTGCAGTTCTTCCCCACGGGAATGCCCATCTGCTCCTCAGTGTTTCATGGTTTGGGGCATCCCTTGCCCCCTCTCCTTGGCAGCCTGTCTAGTCTGCATTCCTGGCCCTTGTAGTACGGTGGCAATTGCTTACGCTGGCAGACAATGACAGGCAAGCATATTTTGGACCTGTCTGTCTGTTCAGGGGCTTCAGCAAAGCCTTGTAGTGAAACAGGACCCTGTCTTGCCAGCCCACATTTTTGTGGTGGGCAGATGTTGTTCCTCCCTCTTGTTCCTCCCTCACCCCCCTTCTTCATCTAGCCCTGCCACCCTAACAAATGGGGTCCTGAGCTAAGAAGAAGTATCGCTTACAGGGAGCATGTGTTTGGCCTAGGGGAGGCATTTAAATGGGCAGCTGGGGTTTTGTTGTTGTCCCTTGACCTAGAGCTGCTCCTGCCATTTGGGATAGTGGCAGGTCCACGTGGAAGAAGCTGAGCAGTACAGGCTCCTCTGGAAGGAAGAGCTGAACAGTGTCCCGGA
Organism: Semnornis frantzii; assembly: GCA_013399775.1. Lineage (NCBI taxonomy): Eukaryota > Metazoa > Chordata > Aves > Piciformes > Ramphastidae > Semnornis > Semnornis frantzii. The sequence goes on along the minus strand of VWYK01063484.1, from coordinate 143,031 downwards.
GCGGGAAGAAACCGAAGCAAGGTAAGAGTGACCAAGGGAAGAGGTGGGGGGAAGAGTGGTCCCCTTCAGTGCTTCTCTCTGAGCACTCCCTGCTCCCGGAGGTATGCGGACACCTCGAGCACCACACTCCGGTCGGAAGATTCGAAGTGTGAGGGGCTCCTGGGCACCACACGATCCCCCAAGGCACCTCAGCGGGGCTGTTCGAAGGGTCCTGATGGTGCTCCCACAGGCTCGGGGGGCAGCATGCCCACTCCGCCGCTGCCCGCCCCGCTGCTGGCCGCCCTGC